>JAADVV010000718.1:0-12828 GCA_023335905.1 Pythium pyrilobum
CCTGCGCCGCTCTTGCCTTTGGCCATTGCTCGCTGTTGCCTGTCGGCGCCAATTGCTGATCACCCCAACCGAACCTAAGAGGAACCCATTAGCGTAACCGTGCGTACTTTGATATATCAAGCCGTGTAACCTACACGAACTTAGCTAATCGTATCTAACCGAAGTAGCACAGTAACAACGTCTCAACCAACCAACCAAAACGGCAATCAGCGCCAGCACCATCAACCGATGTGGGGAATCCTGACCAACATGGTGTCCACGAGACGAACGTCGGCGCGCCTCCAGGAGAAGCAGGGCTCGGCCTCCGTGCCGTCCTCGCCAACGCCCAGCCTCACGCCTTCCTCTCCTGCGATGCGCAAGTCCCGCAGCGCGACGAAGGCGACGCCGCCGTCCACGACGCGCCAGCGCAAGGCCACGCCCACCAAGTCGACCGGCAGCGGCGCCAAGCGCGGACGTCCGGCACGCGCTGCCAAGGCCGACAAGTCGGGCAGCAGCGAGAGTGACGACGCCAATGCGACGCAGAGCGACACCGCTTCGGAGAAGGATAACGGCTCTGCCGCTGAGGAGAATGAGCCGGAGGTGAAGAAGCAGCTCTTCGCGGACGAGGAGCAGCAGGCACAGGTGGACGAGCAGAAGCCCGAGGTCTCGGATGAACAAGTCGAAGTTGAAGTGGTGGAAGAAGTGGTGGTGGTAGAAGAGTTGGCCCCAATTGTTGAGGCGCCCGAAGAAGAGGAGCCTGAGCAGGACGAGCAGCAAGTCCAAAAGCAGCAGGAGGCGGCGGAAGAGGACGAGGAGGAGGAGGAAGCTGAAGAGATTGTCATGATGGACGACTCCGAGGAGGAAGATGCTGCGGAAGACAATGCGAGGGACGAAGAGGGCGACGATGAGGAGGACGAGCTCGACATGGCCGAATTCGTACGTTGTCCCATGCGCTACCTCCTGTCAGCGCTCATATCTAACTCGATTGTTTGTCATGATAGGCTAAAATGGCGGCGTCTGGGATCAATCTCTCGATGGCGAGCTCGGCCAAGACGGCCGCTTCTACTCCAGCAACCAAGTCGGGCTTCAACTTGGTTCCGGACACGCTGGACAGTGGCGCGTCGTCGCGCACCAAGTTTCTCGAATTTGAGGGCACGAAGCTCGCGCTCGGTGCCAAGATCGTGGCCGACACGGCGTCTGCCGAAGAGCAGAAGGTGCTGGCCCAGCAGCTCGGCAAGGTTGAGAAGGCGAACCGCCAGCGAGCCGAGTCTAAGAGCGTTGGCTCGGCGGGCCGTAAGTGGTTCGACATGGCGACCCACGAAATGGACGGCGACGCGCGCCGCGACTTTGCGTTGCTCAAGATGCGAAACTACCTCGACCCGAAGAAGTTCTACAAGACCTCGGACCACAACAAGAAGATGCCCAAGCACTTCCAGTTTGGCACGGTCATCGAGGGCGCCCACGAGTTCAAGTCGGCCCGGTTAACGAAGAAGGAGCGCAAGCAGACGTTCACGGAGGAGATCATGGCCGACGAGGGCATCCGCAAGTACACGAAGCGCGTCTTCCTGCAGGTGCAGGACAAGCGCGCCGGCCAGGGCAACAAGAAGAAGCAGAAAACCAAGGCCCGGTTTTGATTGAGCTCCTTTGTGCACGCCCTCGATATTTGTAATAGAGACCTTCCCTACTCAAACCAAGTGAACACACGTCGCAGGTTTTGCTATGCGTAGTTCAACAAATGTGCACACGTCACAGATTTGGAGACCCCCGAACCGGTTTGACATCGATATCTTGCGAGAATGAAGCGACGCGAGGGCGAACGGTCGTCGCGTCCGCACTATCGTCGGCCGCCGGCGAGTGTAGAGAGATTAGAGGGGGAGAGATAGCGGCTGGATAGAAGTAGCTCCACGATGTCGAAGCGGGACGCCAAGCGAGACGACGGCGACGAGGAGGACGACGAGGAGGACGACATCTCCAGCAGTGGCGGCGACGAGGACGACTCGGGCAGCGACGAGGAGATGTCCGAGTCGGCCAGCGAGCACAACGACGACAAGGCCACGCTCAGCAATGGTGGTGGGAGCGGCAAGGGCAAGGCAGCCGGTGGTGGCGACAAGGCCGCGAAAATGGGCAGTGAACGCAGTCTCCACAATCAGCCGTTCGACGAGGCGCTCGATCTGAGCGAGTCGGAGGACATGTCGGAGGCCGGCAAGGACTCGCCCAAGAAGGCCGCCAAGGCGCTGAAGAATATGCCGTTCGACGAGGCGCTGGAGCTGTCGGCGAGTGCGCAGGACCTGGAGAGTCCCGTGAAGCGAGCAGCTCCACAGGGCGGGAGGATCGCAGGTATTCCAGAGACTGCCAGTGACAAAGGCAAGGCGGCGGCGGCAGCCGCAGCAGCAGCGAATGCCGCCGAGGTCAAAAACCGGCCATTCGACGAAGAGGTTGATCTCAGCGACTCTGGCGAGAGTGTCGACACGAACGGCCCGTCGAGTCCGGACAAGAAGAGCATGAAGAACCAGAAGCAGGCAGCGGCTCCAGCGGCTACGCCAGCGGTAGCGGCGGCGCCGAAAGCGAAGGAGCCGACGCCAGCAGCAGCACCGGTAGCAGTTCCAAAGAAGGAAGAGAAGCCCAAGCCAGAAGAGAAAAAGGCGCCGCAGCCGAATATGCAGAACGCAAAGCCTGCCCCCATGCCGACCAGGCAGCCCGAGAAGAAGGCACCAGAACCCAAGCGGAAGGACGAATCCGAGAGCTCCTCTGGTTCGGGCAGTGAGGAAGACGAAGGCGAGGAAGACGATGAGGAGGAGGAGGAGGAAGAGGAAGAAGAGGAGGAGGGGCCAAGCAAGCAGAAACCTCGCGCTGCAGGAGGCGCGACTGCTGGGGCAGGCGCCGGCGCTGCCAGCGCGAGCAGCGGCGCGAATAGCGCAACCCACGCGGCGATGATGGCGAGCGCAGGCGCGTACAAGGAGAGCGATTACGCGCACCTGAAGGTCTCCAACGAAGTCAAGGAGCTGTTCCAGTACATTGGCCGCTTCAAGCCGCAGGAAATCGAGCTTGAGACGCGGCTCAAGTGCTTCATCCCCGAGTACATCCCTGCGGTGGGAGACATGGACGCGTTCCTCAAGATCCCTCGCCCCGACGGCGAGCCCGACCACTTGGGGCTCAAGATGCTGGACGAGCCGTCGCTGCAACAGAGCGATGCGACGGTGCTCGATCTGCAGCTTCGTTCGACATCCAAGAAGAAGCACGGCGATATCGTCGTGCGCAGCATCGAGAACGCCGAGAAGTCACCCAAGGAGATCGATCGATGGGTTAAGAGCATCGCCGATTTGCATCGCACCAAGCCGCCGCCGCAGGTCCACTACACCAAGCCCATGCCCGACATCGAGAGCCTGATGCAGGTTTGGCCCGAGGCGTTCGAGGAGCTGCTGGGCAAGACCAAACTACCCGGCGCGTCGCTGGATATCTCGCTCGAGCAGTACATCCGCGTGATCTGTGCGATGCTCGATATCCCCGTGTACAAGAACGTGTACGAGTCGCTCCACGTGCTGTTCACGCTGTACCTCGAGTTCCGCAGCAACCAGCACTTCATGAACTACGACGGCCAACTCGACGTCGCGCAGGCGCAGCAGACACCGCTGCCGATCACGTCGAGGAGAGAAGAGGTGAGCTTCCAGGAGGACTATCCGTCCTCTCGAAAGTGAGACGCCGCGCTTCTCAGGATTCAGCAAACCAAAGCAAATTCAATACATCCAACCTCGTACACCACGCTGTTGACGGCTCATGGGGACGGCTTGTCATCGGCTGGTTGCTGCTGCTGCTGCTTGTGGCTCTGCTGGATCTCGGCCTGCTTGCTCGCGACCTTCTGCTGGACCTCCTCCACCGCCTTCCACCCGAGAATGATCATCTTGGAGATCGTCTCCGAGTTCTACTCACACCGTGATGCGCAAACCATCAGTCAGATAGACGCAGTGCCAACGGCCAACCACACCATAGCGTCGCACCGTCTCGTGTCGGTTCTGCTCCATTTCCATGCGCGCATTCTTCTGCAGCAGCGTCGACCTGCGGAAGGGAGCGCCACTCAATCATCATCAGCTCTTGCCGCAGAGACCGCGTACGTGGCCGCAGCCGCCGCGAGAGGACGCACCATTTCTCTCCCTTCTCGTTCGTCCACTGGAACTGGCGCGTCATGCGCAGGATCTCGCGATACAGGCGCAGCGCCTCACGCCGCTTGTCCACCAGCATCTCTCTCACTCTACCTCCCCATTCACGAATCTGCCGCTGTCGTGGAAGCACGCTTCCCTTCTCAAGACGATATCAAAAATGAAGGGATTACAGACCAAAAATTCATGTGCAGTCAGCGAGCGAATCGCTTCAAGCGATTACTCTGCACCGTGCAGGAAGTTCAGGGCTCCCTGTGTGCATGGCTACAGAGCAACGCTGAAAGGATCAGATGCATACGAGTAAGACGGATGTTGTTGAGTTCAACAGGTTCGTGCGTCGTGCTTGCATTAGATTAGTACAAGACCGACCGCATCGCGGGTCGCATCATGTGCTCCGTGCTAAAAAAGTCGCTTAGAACTTGAGCTCGTGGGCGCGGTCGTTCTTCGTGAGCGTGAACTTGGCGTTCAGGTACGACTTGAGGAACGGCTGGGCCTCGATCTTCTTGGTCAGGGCCTCGTCGACGAGCTTCTGGTCCTTCTTCTTCTGCTCAGCGATCACCGGGGCCTGTGGGAAATGCAAACAGACGACGGGGGTCAGCACCGCGTGGAGGAGGGAGCTTTGGCACAGCGATCCCAAGCGCTGATGATTTGATGCGGCCAAGGCGGGGAGCGACCGAGGTCACTCAACCCACGGGTCGATCGAAATGGCGGTGCGCAGCCGCGGTCTCTCCAAGCGGAGAGGCGCCGCAGCCGCGACCAGTTTCAGCAACAACGAGACTCGCCCACGTGCGGCCACAACGGCAAAGAGCAGAATGGAAGGTAACTTACGGCGGCCGACTGGGCGAAGAACTTCTCCTCCTTGGTCTTCTTCGACTCCGACTTCTCCTTGGCGAAGTACTTGTCGTTGACGTGCTCCGGGATCGAGACACCGGCGAGGTCAACCTTGGTCGACGTGGCAATCACGTAGGCCTGGTTCACGCGACGGAGTGGGACGCCGTTGACCTTGTACGGGCCTGTGATGATTGACAGAACGAGTCAGCACACAACGCTCACAGCTCGTTCGGCACATGTAAGTGCGAGGCACGATTCCTCAGCTCTCATAATCTAAACAATCCCCGGCAAGTGACCCCAGCCTCCGCCCCAGCGACTCCCTCCCCCCGAGAGGAAGACAAGCCGCTGAAACGGGTGTTCCCTCGACGCCACCTTCCCTGGCAAGCGGTTTACTTCACCACAATAGCCGAGACCATTGCGACCAAGCAATCCCTCCGACCAGTTCCAGTGGCGCGTCAGTCCCACAAAGACCGAGATCGGCGGCCTCTCGTGTGTCGATTTTCATCATCGGAATCGTGCGACGACTCGACCTTGATCGTGTAGAATTTAACTCACCAGTGACGAGGAGCAGACCCGACGGGAGCTGCGACAGGAACACCACGCGCTTTCCGCGGAAGCGGCCCGAGAGCAGGATGAGCACGGTGCCCGGGGTGATCGACTTGCGGAGCTTGGCGACCTTCTTGCTGTTGCGCACGGTCTTGGCCGACGGCAGCGGCTTCGGGATGTACTCAGCCGGGTACCACTTCTTGGCCGACACCTGCTTCTTGGCGGTGACCTTCTTCTCACCGCCCGTCTTCACGCGCCACTTGCCGTTCTTGCGGCGCTGCGAGTTGGCCGAGAAGGCGTTGATGCCGCGAGCGAGCTCGAAGTTGGCGCGCTTGGCGACCTTGCCGGCAGCGGCCTTCTTCTGCGGGGGCTTGGTAGCAACCTTGGCTGGCATGATGTACTATTTACCTGATGAATTAGCAACTAGCGACCGTCAGCGACTCCATTACGACAAGGGGAGAAGGCCCAACCAGCCACCATGCGCCGCTCACCTGTTTGGAAATGTCGACCAGGTCATGCAAGCCCCATTCCATCCAGCCACCACGAGCCATCCAAACCAGCAGACCCGACTGAACCGGACCGGTCCAGTCCTCGTCCCAACAACCACACGTGAACCGGTTCACTCAGTCCACAGCATATATACGTATTGGAACAACAACATATATTGAATATGGGAGGTCGCGGGATCCAAAGGTTGCCTTCAACATGCAGAGAAAGAAGGACACGACGCCATGGGGAACGCGGCGAGCGACGCCGCGGAGGACGCCGCGATCGCGCGCGTGGAGACGCTGCGCGACCAACTGGCGGACATGGAGAGAGCGGTGAGGCGGCTCAACCAACAGCCGCAAATCGACGTGCTGCTGCCGCACCAGGAGCGCGTCCTCGGCCGCGTCGTGGCCTGCAGTTCAGGTACGTTTGCACAGTTTCCCTCGCTTTTCCCACCTCCGTGTACGCTGACCGGTGTCTACATTGGCTTACTTTCTATACGGTAAAGACGTGCGGATACTGCTGGGCCCAGTGGTGGGCAAGGTGGACGCCCACTCGGCGCGCGTGCTGCTCGAGGTCGACCGCGTTGCCGACGTGACGTGCCACGTGCTCGTCCATGACCCGCGTACGGACGCGGCGATGGAAGTGCCGCAGTGCAGCGTGCGTATCCGCACCACGATTGCGCAACGACCAACGGTGTTTCTTATCCAATCGCTTCTTCCGGGACGCCGGTACCGCGTGGTGTTCAGTGGTGTCCATCGAGAAGACGCTCGCGCCAAGACGGGATCGTTCCGCACGCCGACACTCGCCAAAGGAGGAAAGCTGCACTGCGCCGTCGTCAGCGCTGATGACGCGTACGACTTGGAGTACGGAGAGCGGTCGCTGTGGCAGGATCTGAGGTGTGCCGTCGTGGACGAGCAGCGCGTGCAGCTCGTGGTGCACCTAGGGGGCCAAGTTGCCATGAGACGAATGTTTGACAAGGCATGGTCGCTGCTGGTGCGCCACGCGGAATGTGTCGAGCCCCCAGTGACGCTCAATGCCGGACGAGCAGGAATCAACGGAGATGTCGCGTTCTCACAGGCGTGGCGCTCGCTGGAGGACCAGGCGACGGAAATCCTGAGGTCGGCTTATCGAACGCAGTGGACGATGATGGCCGACAAGGCTCACGTGCTGGCGAACTCGTCGAACCTCATGATGTGGAGCGACTGGGAAGTGTACCCGGCATTCACGACAAGCCCCGTCTTTTTCGTCAACCACGAGCAGCCGACGCTGGAGATGCAGGTGCTACGAGCAGTAGTGAGATGTGCGAGACGAGTCTATCATGAATACCAGCGTGCGCTGTGGGATGACGATATTGACCAGCTCTTCGTGCGAGAGAACGAGTTGCACCGCATTGCTGAACAGGCGCTTGCAACGACTGCGCGTATCCATCAGCTGGGGAACCAAGTTCCTGTCGCGCAGGCAGACGTCGAGCTCCAGAAGAAGCGACGGGAAATTGAAGGTGCCAGGAAAGCGGAGAGACATCTACGAGCCCTCGAAGCTGAAAAAGTGAAGGCGGAGAAGATGCTTGTCAGCTACAATCAGCTGCTGGCCCCGCAGGCCGGAGAGGAGTTTGTGTACAGGCTTGACGGCGTCGGGTTCCTGTTTGTTGACATGAGAAGTGCTCGTCTTGAGCCTGGAGGGTCCCAGCGAGCAGAAAACGACTTGCTGAGCAACATCCAGTGGGCAAGCATCGAGGAATTTCTTGAGGATGAGAGCCTGAAGTTCATTTTCATTTGTGCGGAGACGCCTATTGTTGATGACTTGCCGCACGAGCTACGGCTTGTGCCAGGGGTGGTGGGTGAATGCGACTTCAAGACGTGGTGGGGCACGAATGCAAGCGCGCAGCAACGGCTTCTCGGAATGGTCTTCGAATGGAAGTTGCAGCAGGAAGGTCGACAAGCTACATTTCTATCAGGCTCCTGCAACACCCGTTTCTCCATGAAGACGGTGGTGAAGGACACGCGGCTGCGCACAGACGTGGCCCAATGGATGACCGGTCCATTGACTGCCTCGGCGAGCGGACGGGTTATCCCTTCACGCTCTGGGAAGTTGTTCGACCGCTACTCGTTTGAGCATCATGAGTTCGAAGCGGTCGAGAAAACGTTGCTATACGTTGACGTTGAAGCCACGACCGCCAACACGAGCGCGACGGAGACGTCGAGTCTGGTCCACACGGCAACGGTAGCTCGGATCGATGGAACGGCAGTCCAAGATCCGGCACGCGTCCTGCTTGGCCCGATAATTGGACATGTCGATGCGATCAGCGCTGTGGTGCTGCTCGAAGTTGACCGGACATGCGATTTGGTCTGCGTTGTCACGAACCTTCTCACTCGAGAGCGGCACCGACTGTTCCAGCATTTCGAGGCGAACCGACCCAACACGTTTTTTGCCAACCACTTGCGCTCCGAGCACCACTACGAGATCTCCATCGAGCGCATTCTGGATCCCGACGCGCACCGCGGCAGCTTCCTGACGCTGGCCATTATCCCCGAACGCTTTCAGCTCATCGCATTCGGCAGTGAGAATAGTGCTGCAGAGGCAGCCGATTTGGGGGCAAAGCTGGCTTCGTCTGACACGTTGTGGCCGTGGATTAACGACAACCTCAGCTCGGGCGTACCATTTCGCGGGGTTGACAAGGTGATCCACTTCGAGGAAGGAGTGGCGGCGAGTGATGTTGCCTATGACAAGCAAGTCGGACACGTTCAAGACTGTGCAAAGTGGAGTGAATCAGATCATGAGGCGATCAAGGTCAAACTGCGCGAGCTTCTACGGCTCAGATGGAGTATGCCAGGACTTCGTCAGTTGCTGTCTCGCGGTTCGCACTTGATACTTACAGGCGAAAGTATGTCCGACGACTCAACTGATGCCAACCAGCTCGTCGTGAATGAATGCATCGAAGCTGTCCAACTGGAGTACTCCAATCTGCTGCTGCCACCTTCAAGACGTGCAGCTGACTCGAATGACCGGCTGCACAACCCCATTCGATTCGTGGTCGGAGCATTCGGGATGTTTGTGCTGCCCAACGCTCTTACCAAGACTTCTGGCGCATGCACCTCTTTCTGGAAATGCCTGGGCGAATTTTTGATCGCCCCGCGCATGTGTGTTGTGACGCTGATCACACAAAAGCCCGTGGTGGAGGATTCTATAGAAGACGTGGAGGAGAAAGCAAGATTTGACTCGAACTACCGGCAGACACTGGCGTACCAACGAGCCAAGCTCGTTCGCCTCATGGAGATGCTGTTGACGTGGCAGCGGCCTCAGCGAGACACTTCCGGTCTCGAGCACACACAAAAGAGGCGGGTCGTGTTTCTGAGTGGCCACCAAAGACGCAGTTTCGATTCGGTGTTTCAAGATCTTACTTTTGGGGACCCCATTCTAAGAACACCCGCTTTCCAGCAATTTGTCGTTGGTCCCTTCAAGCAGTTTGTCGTGCCAAAGGAAGACGCATCCCAGTTGCTTCAGCTCAACGTTTTCCCTCAGGGCACGATGTTCGGTAAACTCGGATATTACCATCGATTCCAGCGTTTCCTTCCACGTGAGAGACGTGAAAACGTCAGTGAGGAAACCTCGTGCCAGCCAAAATGCTCGTCCGACGTTGTCAGCCAGCTCTTCCACCTCCAAATGGCGTTAACTCCTGCGACAGACGACAAGACTACCCCGGAGCTGGTCCCGACGTTCGTCGTGTCGGGAAAAGTCGAGCTTTTCCCGCCACCCAGTGCCGCAGCGTTCATTGGCGACGACGTGGCCGCTTTGCAGGTGGTAGCCACAGTTGGTGAGAATGCACGGTGGGCTCTTCCATCGCGCCACCCCAAATGGCTCGAGACAGTCGTCTCTCAGCCGATCACTGAGCACGAAGAAGCCATGCTGGACGACATGAAGGCCCTACTGGACGAGAAGGCAGGCGAGGTAGAGCTGTCACTCCAACGAGCCGACGCCCTAGCGAAGGGCTTGATTCCAGCTGATGATCGCACCCACTTCGTGCTCCATCTCCAAGCAGCCATCGAAGATTTCCATCACCACGTCGCTGGCATCGCGTTCCGCGGCAAGTATCCAGCGATTCCCTCGGCGTACGTCATCAACTATACGCTCGAAGAACTCTCGTCGAGGGACGGATCGGCTATAACGGGGGCGATAGATTTGGATCTATTCCGAGCTATTCTCGTCAAGAGCCTCCAGAACGCGGCGCTATTCGACACGCGACTAGCGGCGTTTTGGCCGTAGCGCACCTACAGGGTGCCGGATCTTTTGCCGCCTCTTCCGGCTCAAGTTCAGAAGGCCAGTTCTTGTCGTGCACGATCGCATCTCATCACGCTCTGAATAGACGGAGTCGCCAAATTGGCGGAGCGCAAGATAAGATGGCTACAGAAATGGCGGCAATTTATTAGAACTGCGGAAATGTCGCTGCCGGCACGACGACGAGCAGCGGCATCAGAGGAAGTACATGGGCAATGGTGCCACCAAGCGGTGCCAGATTACAAGACGTGCAGGGGCGGCAAAGCTGCCACCAGCTTAGAGAGCTGAAGATGCAGTTCCTGAACGCACCATTCCTGGCCGCTCTCTTCATCTGTTTGGCATCTCGCCACCTCGTAAACGGCTCATGTATCCACGACAAACTCGAGCACGGCATCAAACCAAGTGCACAGGAGTATGGCGGCATCCACCCGTTTGAACTCGCCGAGCGGCGGCGTCGAAGACTGCAAGAGAGTAGCGCGGATATGTCGGCGCTGCCCCAACTCGCTCTACAAGAGTACGACCGCCTCGTCGGCGACGACGTGGACGAGGCGGCGTACAAGCCGATCCGGATCACAGCATACTATGACAACAGTACCATCGACTTGCTTCCGCCAGACACGCGGGATGTTCTGCTCAAGATCGTTCCGGATGCAATCGAGCGCTTCAACAAGGTGCTGAGTGTAGTGCCCGTGCAGGCCAACCTCATGGCGAGCCGCTCGTGCGATATCCAGTGGGTGACGACGCCCGTGGTGTGCAAGACCTTTGCCGAGGACGAGATGTGCCTCGAGATGCCCATTCCCGAGTCCCACTTCGCGCCGACCAAATCGTGCACGAGTTGCTTGTCTCCGGGCTGCAAGACTGGGCAGTGCTCGACGAGTTCGGGCACAGGCGTGCCTGACTCGGACTTTGTGCTCTACGTGCGTGCCGCATCCACGTCGTACTGTTCTGGTGCTGTGCTCGCGTACGCCGCGTCGTGCCAGAAAGACCAGTTCGATCGCCCCACGTTTGGCATGGCGAATTTCTGCCCCTCCCAGATCAAGACCGACCCGTACCAGTACCAGTCTCAGCTCTCCACGGCGATGCATGAGATTACGCACGCGCTCGGCTTCTCGGCGCAGTTCTTCCCATTCATGCGAAACGACGACGGCACGCCGCGCACGCCTCGTACGGAGAATGGCCAGCCGAGTGCGAGCAGCAACGTGAAGTGTGCGAACGGCCAGAGCGCGTCGTATTTTATGGCGCCAGCCGAGAACACCGTCCAGTTTTCCCAGGAGCGAGACACCACCGTTGCGCGCATGGTCACGCCGCGCGTGGCCTCGTTCGTCAAATCGCACTTCCTGTGCGACGATCTCGCGGGCGCTGAGATGGAGAATCAAGAAGACGGCTGCCTCGGCTCTCACTGGGAAGAGCGGATCTTCGAGCCCGAGTACATGACGCCGATCTCGAGCTTCCGCAACGTGCTCAGCGGCCTGACGCTGGCGTTTTTTGAGGACTCGGGATGGTACAAGACGAACGTCTCAATGGCCGAGCGGCTCCACTTTGGCGCGAAGCGCGGCTGTGCGTTCGCCAAGAACAAGTGTATCGATATGGCCACGGGCGAGTCGGTCGCGAAGGACCACTTTTGCACTGGGAACGTCGCCGAGAGCTGCACGGTGGACGCGACGGCGCGCTCGGTGTGTGCCGTCATGACGGGCATCAGCGACATCCCGGCGCCGTTCCAGTACTTCTCCGACGTGACCCGCGGTGGGAACAACGAGTACGCCGACTACTGCCCGATCAACACGGGCTTCCGAGGCGGCGACTGCGCCATCGCGGCCAACCTCGTCACGCCCACGGGCACGGCCATCAACATCCTGGGCGAGACGTACTGCCCGACGTGCAAGTGCACGGCCACGACGCTGCGCAGCGCGGACAGCAAGAAGTGGCTCGTCAACGCGCGCCGCCAGACGGGCTGCTACTCGATGCGGTGTCCGACCAACGCGACCGTGGAGATCAGCGTGCCCGTCGTGGGCTCGGCTGCTGGCAAGACCGTCATTGTGACGTGTTCCCAGCGCGGCGAGCAGCACAAAGTGGCCGGGTACTCGGGCACGATCACGTGTCCGGACCCATACGTCGTGTGCCAGCGGTCCTGCCCTGGCGCGTGCTCGGGCAACGGGGTCTGCAACTTCGGCACGGCCCAGTGCAAGTGCCACGCCGGCTTTACGGGCGACGACTGCGCGCAGAACGCCACGGCTGTTGCCAAGCCCAAGACGGTGCTGCGCGCGAACGGAGCGAGGGGCAGAGATACCGGCGGGGGCGCCGTTATGGTTGCCATGGCAGTAGCGGCGGCGCTGCTCAGAGGTACCGGGTAGGTTATTAATAACACGCATACTATAGTATGCGACGAAATGTCCAACTTCAACCAACGTCACCGCCCGGAGATTCACTGGAACGGGAACGCGAACCCAGATCTGAGAATACTTCAGATTTGCGGAGCGACTTCAAGCACGCCATGTCATGCCATGACGCCATCCAGCGAATGCACTCGAATGGCCAAACACGGCGAGGGGGGGGGGGC
>JAADVV010000719.1:0-12824 GCA_023335905.1 Pythium pyrilobum
CGTACTGTGGGCATTGCATGGCTGTGATCAGACGACGGCACGGACGTTGCGCTGCTTCAGGTGCAGGGCGATGCAGCGGTGGCGGAGTTGCAGGACGTGCAGCCTGGCAAACTGGTGCGTATGCCTTCCGCGAGCTATTGGGGGCATAGCCCGTTGATCGGGCCGACTGACCGGCCCGTGCGAATTAGGTGAAGGCGTTGGGCGTGCTGCAAGACTCCCCCATGTTCGCGTCCGGTAGATCGTGGCGCAAGTGGGTGGACGTCGCGAGCGTGACAGTCGTGGACGACCCAAACGCTGAGAGCCTGTTCATGCTCGAGACCTTGCTGCTGTGAGTACGTGAGTCACGCGAGGCTGAGACGTTTGGACTCAGTGCGGCGTTTGATGTGTAGACAGAAAGCTTTCCTCTCCAAGCCGCCGCCACCATCTCCACGCAATGCCCCTCTGTCGACGTCCATCCCACTGCTCGGCTTCCCCACGCAAGACGCCCAAGCAGAGCCGCCCGTGGGCTCGAAGCGCAAGCCCGATGCACCCGTGCGTCCAACGCAGCCGTTGGTGCTAGAGATGCAGTCGCAGAGCCGACTCCTGAACCAGCCCACTGGAGTAGTGCCGCCGGCGTTGTACCAGTTCCACGTCACGAGCATTGACCTCAAGTTGCTCGAGAACGGGACCAAGACCCTTGAGATCCGGTGCGTACATCGAGCATCGTGAGGATGCTGCTCATGCAGAGATGTCCCACTCGTCACTTCCCACTGTGTCGCATGCGCACGCTTGCAGGCTCAATAATCCGCCGTACTCAATCATCCGCGCCAACGACCGCATCAAGTTCAACAGCAAGATCGTCGGCACGGTCAAGGCCGTGCGTAAGTACGCGCAGCTGCGGTCCGCGCTCGAGCTCGAGACGCTCTCGTCGCTACTTCCGCAAATGGGCGGCAGCAGCTCCAACATCAACGCTGCGATCCGCCACTTCAGGCAGTTTATCAGCGAGACCGAGGAAAAGAACCACGGCGTCGCCATCTTCGAGATCGAGGTGCAGCCGTCGCGCGCTGCCGCCGCTACGCCGCGGACGCCGGAGGAGTGGAGCAGTGAGTGGGTCGTCTCTCGTGTGTGTTTGTTTCGCGGCGTTCTTACCCCGATTCTCGTGCTTTGTCCGTAGAGCTCATCTACGAGCACGTGGGCAAAGCTGGGGCCAGCGGGTGCTCGTTGCGTGACCTTCAGTTCGCTTTCCCAGCCCTTTCTGTCGACAAGATCGACGCCATGCTGACGGACGTGAGGATCTGATTGCGCCTGAAGTCAGACGCCACATTGTCCAGAGACTGACGCTGTCGTGTGTGACTCTGCTGCAGCTCCAAATGGACGCCGTCGTGTATCTCGCCAAAGGCATGTACCGACTGGTCTGATAGAGACAGAAAGCCTGTGGGAAGGGGAAGAATAAATTATGGTACACACCTGTCGGGTCCGCACTAAATACTGGGCCGCTCTGCGAGCCACTCGTGCTTCCTTGCCTGCCGCAGCGTCATGCGGTCGTCTGGATTTCGCTGGAGCAGGCTCGAGATGAAGCGCTTGGCCACGTCCGACACGGCAGGCTCGCTGGGGAACTGGAAGTCGACTGTCTCGATGCGTTTGTACATCTCCATCTGGTTATCGACGTGGAAGGGCGTCGACCCAAAGAGAAATTCGTACGCGAGAACACCCACGCTCCACACGTCCACGCGATGGTCGTACTCCTCACCCAGCAGAATCTCAGGACTCAGGTAGTCTGGCGTCCCACAGAACGTTCTCCGCTTGGCAAACTGCTGCGGCGCGTGCACGGACCAACCGAAGTCGGCGAGCTTGATTGTGTGGTTGGCTCCCATGAGAAGGTTTTCTGGCTGCGAGATGTTATACCAGCAAATGGTTGTGAGTTCACCACCGGTAGACAGTCCGAGCGGCAGTGAGCAAGCATCCTACCTTAATATCACGGTGGATCACGTGGCAGCCGTGCAAGTATTCCAGTGCGTCGACAACTTGAGCAATGTAGTGCGCAGCAAACGCCTCAGTAAAGCGGCGCTGCTTGCTCAGCAGCTTGTACAATTCCCCATGTGAGGCGTACTCGAGCACGAGGTATATACACGCGTCGTCGTAGAAGTAGCCGAAGAGGCGGAGTAAATTCGGGTGCAGGAGTCGGTGCTGGATCTCCACTTCCCGCTGGAGGTTCTTGAGGCCACCTTCGTGGATCAACGGAGACTTGTACAACACCTACAGACCAAGAACAACACAGATCAAATGAGCGGCGTGCGATTCCACATTCTCAAGGCAAAAACAAGGCGCACTCACCTTGAGCGCCACGCTGACGTTCGAGTGCTTCTCCTTGGCGAGGTACACGTTCCCGAACTTGCCCTTGCCGAGGTTCTTGGTCACGCTGAAATCCTCCATCTCCCACTTACGGTGGTCGTTCAGCCGTTCCTCCAGGGTCTGGATCGGTTTGACTTCATCCAGCGATTTCCGACTTGGTGCTTCCCCTGTGGATGTGCGTCGTAGGTGATGGCCGAGAGTGGACGTTGCAGATGTTCCAGACGCCAGCACACGTACTGCGCCGCGCTGTGGTGGCACAGCACGCGCGCTACTGGATGGCTCACTGGCCTCGAGCTCGGCTCTGGCAGCAACAGTCTCTCTCTCTGGCAGCTTCGGGTCAGAGATCTCCACTGCTTCCTCCGTGTTTGCAATAGTCGGCGTTTTGCTGCCGATAGACTCCTCAGAGCCAAGCCCGAGTTCGCTCGCCTCCTCGTCATCACTCGCGAGCTCTTGGTGGAGCACGCGCAGTGGCCGAGAGATCGATCCAAACGACAGCGTCGTCCGCACGCTGCGCGCCTCCACGTCGGTCTCGGTCTCTCCATCCTCATCAAACATCTTGGTGATGTCGTCGTCCGTACTCGAGTCTTTTTTCTCACTAACTTGAGGCTCCTCTTCCGACGCGGCCATATCTCCGACGAGTGCCGACGCCACGCGCAGGGGCAGCCCGGCCATGCGCTTCTTCCGCGGTGATGGCCCAAACCCGCCGTCCGACTCGTCGCTGTCCTCCATGACGCTGCGCTCAGCGGCGGTCCCGTCCTCGCTCTTGGGCGGCGTGAGTCGCGTCGGCGTGAGCACGCGCTTGGCACCTCCGGCGAGCGCTGGCGCATTCGACGGGCTCGGCAGGATGAAGCTCGTGCGCCGCTTCTCCTTGCGCTGCTTCTCGGCCGACATGGGCACGCTCTCGTGCTTGGCGTCGCGTTCGTCTCCGTCATCATCGTACACACTCCCGATACTATCCAGCGACGTGTCCCGCTGCTCCGCGTGTGGACCGCCCCGGTCTGCGGGCGTCGTCGTCGTCGTCGTCGCTGTTCTCGAGTTCTTGGCGGTGTCCGCCGTCGCCTTGGCGTTCCGGTCGGCGCGCATGGCGGCCCTCGCGGCCGACAGCCCGTGCCCGGACGCGGCCGTGGGTTTGCTCGCGCCTCTGCTGCTCGCACTTGTTCTATGACACATGAGCATCAGCATCAGTCTGCGTTCCCCGTCGCTGCCGACGGGCGATATGCGACGGACGGCTCGTCGCACCTGGGCGCCGCGACCACCACGCGCCGCTGGACGGCGACCGTCGTGGTCTGCACGGGTCTCTTCTCACGGAGCCTCTCCTGGCGCCACTGCTCCAGCTGCGCGCGCCGGTTCTCCGCCATGGTGGGTCGTCCGCCGCTGCCGCGTCGAGCCAACGTCCCCAGACGATTCAAGTTTCAAACCGCCAGCGTGCGCGCGGAAACCCCGGGGGGGGGAACGGGAAGTGGCTTCCGGGTAGTCAGTCAACGTTGGGGGATTGACCTCTCCAAAGCGATTGGAGTGGTCAATAACCCCGTTGACTGACTACCCGGAAGCCACGCTTTGGAGTCCAAAGCGATTGGAGTACATCTATATATATAGCCAATTATAGTGAGCTCAGGGAAGACATGTATTTTATTTAGCCAATCGTGACGGAACAATTGAATGGGAATGGGGGGACAGGGCTGGCTCAAAGGCGGGCCTTGACGGCGTTGCGGATCGGGATGAGCAGCTCGTGGAGCGCGATCTTGTCGGACGCCGCGTTCACGGGGTCGTGCTGCGCCGACTCGTAGAGCGCCTCGTAGACCTTGCCGTCCGAGCGGCCGAGCGTCGAGTTGAGCGAGTGGTCGGTAAAGTTGAACGCGTCCACGAGCACGACGGCGTGCGGGCGGATCTGCGGCAGCAGCGCCTCGATGTTGGCGCGCACGACCGCAAGGTCCGACGGCACCATCGCGCCGCTCTCCATGAACTCACCGGCGTCGAGCTCCAGCTGCGTGAGCGCGAAGAGGTGGCACAGCAGACGCACGACCTCCAGGTGCTGCGGCGACGAGAGGCGCTCCTGGCTGAACGCCTGGGGCGACGAGACGGCCGCGACGAAGTTGCTCAGCAGCACGAGCTTCGCGTACGCCATCGACAGCTTGTAACAAGCGACCGAGTTGTTCTGCACGCCACCGGCCGCCGAGCGCGACTGCGACACGCGACGCTCGAGGTCGCGCAGCAAGTAGAGGAAGCGCTGCTCGTACGCGTTGACATAGCACTGTGGGTTGAGCCACTCGGCCTGGGATCGCGGCACCGCGGCTGATGCCTTGTCTACGTTAGCGAGAAACGCCATGGCCTTTGGCAGCGGCGTGCCCGATCGGAAGTCTGCCAGACTCTTGAGAAGAGCGCGGCCAGTCTGCACACAGGAGTATACACACAACCATGAGGGTTCGTACGTGAACGACCTAAAAAAAGGCGCAAGCAAGCAACTGACCTGCAGCGAGAGAACATAGTTCTCACCCTCAGCCGTGACGGTCTGGACGATGTCGCCCAATAGAACCTACCCGTCGCGCGAGAGAGAGGATCGTCAGTGACTACGAGCCATGTTTCACCGACGAAGACACTGCCAACTCAACGCACCGGAAGACCGCTCGAAAGCAGGTAGCCGTGGCCACCGCACGCCTACACACACATTACACGGATGAGTTTCATCTGAGATTGGACGAGCCGTACAAAAGAGATTCGACGCACTCGGCGGCACTGCTCGATGCCAGTGCACGCAATGTCCGACGCCAACACCTTCAGGCCACAGCTCATCGCGTGGCCGATGTTGAGCATGGACGCGTTGCCTTGCTGGACCTGCTGCGAAAGTTCCTTCGTGAACGCGTTCATTTGGTGGCCTATATATATATACACACACACACGAAACAAGCCCGATGAGGATACAGGAACACGACGTGAGCAGTAACGGACGACTCACCGTTCAGAGAAATCGCGTACGCGGCCGCGAGGTTCGGGAAGAGGCGGTACTGCTGCGACTGGTAGTCGAGCACCTTCATCTCGTTGCTCGGCGCGGCCTCATTCGCATCGTAGCCTTGTTCTCGCACAGCCGAGTAGCGGACGGCGATGGTGCTGGCCTTCGCGAGCGCTTCTCCCGTCAGCCGCACAAAGTCCATGCGCGTCTGCAGCATCGTGAAGTACAAGATCTCCTGCGGCACGTCGCGGTTCTTGCGGTACTTTCCGCCGCGCTCCACGATGGCGAGGCGCATGCCCATGTTGTCGCGCGGGATGCGCACGCGGTCGAACTTGCAGTACCCGTTGTCGACGTTGTTGAAGCCAATCTTGGCGCCGATGTCGCCACAGGTGATGCCCGGCAGCGTATCGTGGGTGTCCAGGTCGCGCAGCTGCACCATGAAGTTGTGGACGCCGTAGTCCTTGCCGTCAATGATCAGACGCGCGTACACGACGCCAAAGTTTGCCGTGCGCGCGAGCGCGCCGGGCCACCACTTGATGGAGCGCAGCGACGGCGAGTGGATCTCGAACTCGTCGGTCTCGCGGATGTACGTCGCCGTGGTCTCGAGGCCGCGCACGTTGGAGCCGTGGCCGAGCTCGGTCTGCGCGTAACAGCCGACCATGCGCCACTCCTGGGCGAGCTGCATCCAGCCCTGCTGCTGCTCGTCCGTGAAGAGCAGCGCGAGGTTCTTGATGAACATGAGCGTGTGGAGCGTCGTGGAGCACGAGCAGCTGCCAAAGCCCTGGAAGATCTTGCGCAGCAGCTCGGCCTCGTCCTCGTCGAGGTTGTTCTGGCGCGCGATGATCTCGACCTTGGCCGACATTTGGATCGCGCGGCGGTACTGCTCGTCGCGCGGCAGGTAGTTCATCTTCTCGTGGTTGAAGACCGGGTCGCGCAGCAGCAGCGCCTCGAGCCGCTCGCGCAGCTCCGCGTGCTGCTTGCTCTTGTGCACCACGTACGTGAGCTCGCGCGCCGAGAGCCCGCTGCGCTGGCGTTCCGCGTCCAGAGGGTTTGCCGTCATCACTACAGTTCCGGTCCAGTACTCACTTCTCGCAGAATGGGAAAATGGCACCGGCACACGTTGGCCCAACGCTATTAGTGTAAACGCGTTTTTTTTCCCCACTGAAAACACGATTGATACAGACAGGGTTGTTTTATTCACAATCCGTTTGCTACAAGTTGACTATTCTATTGTATGCTACACGTGTTTCAAACCCGACGACGAGCCTTTTGTGGTGGATTACTCCATCGTGTTGGGCTTGTGTCGATGCTGTTTACTTGACAACTTGAAGTTAGTTGGACGGCCATTATGCCGTGGCGTCGACTACGGGTCGCGCCGTCCATGGCCGTCCCCACGCGTGCTGTATCACTCGAGCGTCCCGTGTCTGTGGTGCAAGGGGGTCTCGGCGAAAGTGGGTCGGTGGGTTAGCTTTGGCTCAACCATGGGGGGATGCAGCTGACTCTCTCAGCTGCAGTCCATGTCTTCATGGGCGTCTTGCGAGGCGCGGTCGCGGTGCTTCTTGGACGCCTTCTTCACCACCAGAAGTGTCGTTGACACACTTGCATTGTGGGAGTACACCACTGGGTAATTGTACACGTCGTCGTCCTGCATGGGGTCGTCCGCGGCGTCGCCACCACCAGAGGCCGCGTGGATATTACCGCCGCTGCCACCCGCGGTAGGTGGCACCGCGCAGCTGGACGACTCGGCGCCAACGCCGCCCGACAAATGCGGCAGGTATCGAACGAACGAAGCCTGCTGGTTCAGTGATTGTCGAGACGTCGGTCGCGACATGGCCTGCGGAGTGCCCAATGCAACTGCGGCTGGTGCCGTCGCGTCCGACGGCTTCTTCCTGTCGCGCCCGCCGCTGGAGGGCTTGGGCAGCGGCTTCGACGACGAGCTCGTCTTCTTCTTGGCGTCTTTCCTCCGCGCTGTCGTGGCTGCCGCAGCTCCTGCAGACGACTCGTCGTCCTTGTACCCGAGCTCCGTTCCCCAACTCGACAGGTCCTCAAGCCCGCCATGAAAATCGCTCACTGACAGCGAGCTCTGGCTCTTGCGGTTCGACGCGCTGCCGTTCGTGAAGCTCAGACTCTTCTCGTCCTTGCGGCTTCCTTTGCGCGCGCTCTTCTTGCGCCGGTCCTTGGCGCCAGCGGGTAGACCCTTGTCTTCGGCTTTAAACGGAACGCGCCGATCTGCGGACGGGAACTTGTTCCTGCAACTGTCCATCGACGCTTCGTTTGGGTCGCGCTTCTCGCCGTCGCACTTTGCAGCGTCCGCCGACGGGCCGTGCTTCTCGCTGTTCAATGCCATGGTGAACGACAATGGCAGCGGCTTGACCTCAGCTGGCGGCTGTGGCTCGTTGAGGCCTCCGTCATCATGCGTAGTGAATCCTTCAAAGTACGGATGGCGAAGGCATTCCTCACTTGTTAGTCGGTCGTCCGGATTCAGCCGCAGCGTCTGCTCCAGAAAGCTGATGCCCTTCTTCGATAGCCGCCCGCTCAACTTGCGTTGGAGGGTCTCGGGAAATTTGACGTCGGGGATCTTCATGCCCGAAAAGCGAGGGTTCGTCGCGAACAACTCCATTTGTCGCTTCGACAGAGGGCCCAACACCTTCTGGATCAGGTAGAGCTGGTCGATCTCGCTTTCGCCCGGGAAGACGGGCTGCCCCTCGATGAGCTCGCTCATGATACAGCCGATTGCCCACACGTCGACCGACCGAGTGTACTTGGTGTCGGCGAGCAGCAACTCGGGGGCTCGATACCACCGCGTCGCCACGTACTCGGTGAGCTCATGGACCACGACACCACCGTTCGGACCAGTCGTGACGGACCGCGCAAAGCCAAAGTCGCACAGCCGAAGCGAGTGGTCGCCCGACGTACAGTTCACGAGCAGGTTCTCCGGCTTGATGTCGCGGTGGATCACGTTGTTGATGTGGCAGTGGTGGATCGCGCAGCAAAGCTGGTGCACATACCGCCGCACAAGCTCGGGTTCGATGCCGTTGGGCTTGTCTTCGAGCACCTCCAGCAGATTCTTCTCAACGTACTCAAACACGAGGTACAGTCGCCCTTTGCGCCGGAATGCCTCCTTCAGCGCAACAATGTTGGGGTGCTTGAGCAGTCGCAGCATCTTGACTTCGCGTAGCGTGGTCTTGCGGACCATGGGGTCGTCCTCTTCATTCTCTTTGAACTTTTTGATCGCGACGATCTCGTTCGTCTCTTTGTTGCGGCACTTGAGCACGACGCCGTACGCGCCCTCGCCAATCACACCAAGCACTTCGTATTTGTTCATTTCCACCGCGGCGACACGGCGCGCCGCCCCCCCAGCAGTATCGTGCGGGTCTATTGGCGAGCTCTCAGGCGCCGCGCACGCCGTGTCATCGGCGCGGTTCCAGTGGTGGCCCTTGCTGGAACCCACACAGGGACCCAAATATGGCTCGCGGCGTTGACACCACCGTTATAGCATCGGATCAGTTCCCACAGTTACCGCCAATCTCATACCAACGGAAGGCACCGCCACACGTTTCACTGAGGCCCAAGCTTGTTCCGGCGTTTGGATCTCACCACTAAGGAGGTCTGGACTGGTGGTGGACGGTTACTTCGCCTCAGCTGGCGAGCTGTCGGCCGCGCGCGCCTGCTTGACTTGGTTCAGAAGCTGTTCGTAGAGTTCGCTGATCACAGGGTCTTCGACCGTTGGTGGAGGCGCTGGGTTCTCAATCGACATCAGCCTCTCGTCTTGGTGTTTCAGTACGACGCCCATGCGCTTCATGCTCAGCCGAGCGCTCTCCTCCGTTTCAAAGCCGTCCAGCGCCACCTTTGCGCGGTGCTTCCCGCCGATGCTCGCGGCGACTTCATACTTGTACACCAACTGGCCTGTGAGTTTGGATGTGTGCTGGCTGAGCTGCACCCCCTTGACATTCGGCTGATGCTGCAGACCGTCTTCGACGGGTGTCGAAGGCAGTTTACTGTTGATTGGGATCTGCAGCTTTGTGGAATCCACCTCTGCAGTCACCACGGCGCGAATGAAGCCGCGTAGTTTGTCCACCTCGGCGGCAGGAACGCTCTGCTGCGGGTCTGGATGGCTCTGCACGGCGACAAACTCCTCTAACACAAACTGGGTGAGCTCGTCCACCACCGCCTGTGTTTGCTCAGAAGAGAGCTGCTCGAACGTCGGATACTTGCGCTCGCGGAGATACACGGCATAGTTGAAGTCACGCAGCACCATCGCCGTAAAGCTCTGGAGCGACTTTTGCGTGGCAATGAATGTTGGCTGAATGCTGGAACGCGTCACGAGCTGCTTCATGTACTCCTCCACCACAATGCCAAGCGCAGTCGCAGCCGTGTCTTCAAAGGTACCGATGAGCTCCGGCATGCGAGATGCTTTCACGCTCGCTGTTGCAATGAGATAATCGACGAGCACCTGAAAACGCGACGAGTATTGTGTGGTTAGTGGGTGAACCTTCGAAAGCCCACGGGTGTACTCGCAGTCTGGTCGCTTACCTCTGATGGCAACGCGGCGCTCCGCTCTGTCAAGGGAAATCGAGGAGTCAGCACCAACAAACGTACCGCAAAACAAGAAAGAACGGGGCTCGTACCTTGCTCAAAGACGGCGTTTTCAAGTATCCGGTCCATAACACCCCGAGAGATGCGTTCCGGGACCTACCACGTGTACCCATCCACTCACTGTCAAGGAGCACGTCCGCAGCAGAAGCACGATCTATGCAATGGCGCACCTTGTCAGCGAGCGTTGCGAGCCCGGACAGCAGTCCTCTCATGTGTGGAAGCTTCGACGAGATCGATTCTTGGTAAGGCTTCGAGCGACTCCACTCCAGCGGCAGCTGCGACTCGGGCGCGTCTTTCCGTGGTCGGGAGCGGCGGATCAGAAGCGGATGCACGGTTTCCTCGACTTCCTCGACGCCTGTGGGTTGCACGAGAAGCGGCGCGAAGTCATCGTCCATGTCGCTCATATCGTCGCAGCTGACGCCCAGATCGTCGACGCCAATGGACGCGGCGGAGATCTTGTTCGCGAATACGCCTTGCGCGGACGGGATACCGGCGCGTCTCTGGATGGCACGCAGTTGCTTTTTCCTTTCAGTTGGCTCGGAAGTGGAGCTTCCTGCGGAGTGGAAACACTTGCATCCACTCTGGCCTTCCCCCGCAACCTTCTTGCCGTCTCTTGCCTGCTGCTGCTGGTGCTCCTGGTGTTGCACGCAGCGGCAGTGGCTGTATGCGCCCCGCGGTTGGCGGCAGCCCATGCACAAGGCGCAGCGCATCTCGGTCGATGCCACGCGGCAGTTGCACGCGCGCGACTGCCTGCAGAGCCTCGCTGCGACGGCCCGCCGCGCCGCGCCACCGCAAAGGCAGTGCTGCTCCATGCAGCGTCCGCAGGCGAAACACGCGTCGGCCGTGGCGCAGTCGCACCGGCGCCGCCTCTTCTTCAGCCTCTTGCTGCCCACGGAGGACGCCGCTGGCGCGGGCTCCGTCTCATCCGAGCGCGGCGGCTGCGCGTCCGCGGCGTCTTGGTCTCGAGGCGGCGGCGGCGTCGTCATTGGTCAGCGGCAGAAATGGCCCTCAATTGTTGGTCGGAGGTCTATAGAAATGATAGAAACAGAAGAAACTCTCAAGCGAGTGCACACTGCTGGGCTTCTTTGTTTCCAGAACCGCGACAAGACAGACTCGCGACGGCACACAATAATGGAGCACGTCGTGCGTGGCAAGCTCAAGCTCAAGGCGGGCAGCAAGCTCAAGGTCTCGGAGAAGAGCAAGAAGAAGAAGAGCCGCAAGGAGAAGAAGAAGCAGCAGCATGCGAGCGAGCGCGGAGACGGCGGCGAGCGGTGCGTGGACGACGCGACTGATGAGAGAGAGAGAGAACAGCGGCTGATGGTGGGCTACTTACGGTACAGGGACGGCGCCACGGAGCAGGTCGTGCTGGTGGAGAGCGGCATGACGCCGGCGCAGCAGCGATACGACGAGCTCCGCAAGAAACGAGTACGTCACTCGAGGGACAGTGCGGTGGGAGAACGAGCAAGAGATCTGACAGAGAGTGACTTTTGGCCGATTGGTACGCAGGAGCAAGAAGAGATCGAGAAATTGGCGGGCAAGACCTACCGAGAGCGCGTCGAAGAGCTCAATCAGTATCTTGGTCGACTCACAGAGCACCACGACGTCCCTCGCGTAAGTGAACTACGGGAGAATGCTCTGCGCGCGCCGCAATTCATTTGGCTAAATGGGGTTGTGCGTGTTTCTCCAGGTCTCGGCGGCTGGCAACGGTTAACGTCGCATTCATCGTCCAATTTTTCACAGCAGAGTGGTTTTTTCCGTAATACTAGTATATGCATGAGTGCTGCTCCGTGGACGTGATGAGTATGATGCTCATTCGATGCCCCGTGGCCTGGGATCACGGAATAGCGCCGTCCTGACATCGCTATTTACAACGATTGCTGAGATCCCTTGAAAAGCCCAAGAAGATACGGTAGATGGCATCGTACGCACTGGTCCGTGAGTTTGTATTGAGTTTGATACCTACTCATCTTGGCCGAGCGTCGAAGGGATGCTCTCCGGGTCGGCGTCTTCGCCCCAGCACGCCGGGCGGCCCGTTCTCCACTGCTCATCCAGCTTTTCCATCTTGCACTCGAAGAGAGCCTTGTGGATCTTCTTGTTGACGATGTTGTGCTGCTCGCAGAGCCACATGGAGAAGTTCATTCGCGAGTCGACGCTGCATCACGCAAACATGACTCGTTAACGTTTCGTGCAATCGACGCAATATGAACCACAATTTGGCACGCGTACCGAGGTGGAGACTTCTTCACCTCCTGCTGAAAGTCCTCCGCGCAGTGCACGCACGGGTACATGAGCGCGAGGGCCTCGACGAACGTGCGCGCCTTCTGCTGGTACTCGGCGCTCGGCTTCTCCGGGAAGTACGCGCCCATCGAGTGCAGCTGAACACCACATACAGCACGTCAGCACTCACTTCCAATCGCCACGACTCATGTAGTTGTTATGTACACGCACCAATCCCCACGTCGAGCGACCGAGCTCCTCGCGGCCCAGAGGGCAGTCCTCTGGGAGGCTCGGTTCGTCGTTGGCCTTCGTGGCAGTCGCGGCGGCGCTGCCACCGGCCTGGCCACTGGCCTTGGCTTTGCCGCCCATAAAGCTCTTGAACATGTCCACCTTGGACTTGCACGCCGGCTCGGCGCAATTCGGGTCGCTCTTGGTGTCCACCATCGTCGCTCGTCTCCAGCGTCCGTCGAATCGCTCTGTGCCCCGCGGCGGCGGCGATGATTGCCGCACGAATGATGGGAAAGTAGATAACTTACGCAGTTTACCAATCTGCGCCACAGTTAACCAGCCATTTTCGAAATATCTATGTAAGCCTCGTGTATATAACTGTAAATTACGAGTTACCGAGGAAAACGGCAATTGATCGGTCTACCCCTGAATTCCCGCCAAAACTCTGAAAGCGCGCTCCACTTCTCGTTCCACCAGCCAACAGAACAGAGCCACCAAGCAACGC
>JAADVV010000720.1:0-12821 GCA_023335905.1 Pythium pyrilobum
AGGAGGCGGTGCGCCGTTCATGGAGCTCCGTGGTGTGATAGATTGAGTACAGAAGGCTCCATGTCACCTGGATCGATTTTCCATCTTGATCGTTTTTTTTCTCGATTTCATTGCGATGTCTCCGCACCGCAACGGAACCCTAACCGCGCCCCTTTGTCGCCAACCAGAGACGACGAGGGACGTGTTAGGGGTAGGGAGAACCGCCTGGCTGTCGTTTTGTCGTCGTGGCTCTTTGGTCCAAGGTGCTGTTTCTGATGCCCGGGTTGCCTCGGTTTGAGTAGAGCAAGCAGGCTTACCCCAGAGCAGTTCCGCGCGCCAGTTGGTTCCCCGGCGTGCAGCTGGCTGTGCTGCTGTGACACCCAAGAACAAACACCCACGGCGGAGAAAACGTTGGCGCGGCGCACATCGGTCGATTAGAATCACACATCCCCTCTCTGCGTGTGCATTTTGGTTCCGTTGGCGATTTCCCTCGTCGGAACCGACTTCCCCCAACAAAACAAACGCCAACAAAAACTCGCCAACGAGTCTCTCTCTCTGCTTCTCTCTCTCTCTCTTTCCCATCGGAAAGCACCATCCTCCCCTCGCGAATATGCGCGTGACGTCGCGCTTCGTGGCTGCGTGCGCGACCCTGGCGGCGCTCGCCGCGCTGCCGGTTCGCCCAGTCGATGGTGCGTGTCTCGCTCTCTCGACCCATGCCGCTCGCGCCGCAAACTGACCTGTGCTCTTGCCGCTATCAGCCGTCGACGTGTGCACCGACTGTCCGTCCGGGAAGACGTGTATCCTCAAGGACACGGCGTACACCATGCCGTCGGGCCAGACCAATCTCAACGTCAAGATCTGCGGCTACGACGCGTCCAGCCTCAGCAGCTACACGCTCACGTTCTCGATCGGCAATCCGCTCGAGTGTGACCCGAACGGCGTGCTGCTGCCGACCGTGGCGTCGCTCGCGGCGCAGAACGGCTGCACGGCCGCGAGCTGCACGCTCACGGTGACGCTCAAGCAGCAGATCGACTGGGCCATCCTCATGATGAACAACGCCACGCGCAGCGCGCTGCAGGCGCGCATCTCGAGCTCCACGGGCAACGACGAGACGGTCCAGATCGCGCAGGGCACGGAGGACACCGGTGGCGTGCTCAACGGCGGCGTCGCGTCGTCGCCGCCCTCGGTCTGCTCGACGGCGCTCGCCGTCACGGGCACGCGGCTCTCGACGCTCGCCGAGTGCAACAAGGTTTCGCTCTGCCGCGGCAAGGCCTCGGACACGACCTGCCCGACCGCACTGTTCTCGACGTCGACGCTGCTGATCGACAACGTGAGCTGCGAGACTGCGCTCTGCACGGGCTCGGTCGCGCTGCCCGGCGCGCTGCCGTGCGATGCCGCGGCGAGCGACACGAACGCGCTCGTCGCGAACGTCAAGGTCGGCAACGGCGTCGTCTCGGGCTACGCCAGCCTCGGCACACTCTCGGGTACGTCAGATAGACCGCGTCCATGGAACTAGCTTATTGTTTTGTGTGAGACTGACTTGATCGGTCCGCTGAAGCTGCCGTGGCCGCCAACATCACGTCGGTCTCGGGCGCCAACGTGGGCAGCTCCACGCTGACGCTGAAGTCGGACGCGACGTGTCCGTCGTCGTCGCTCAACGTGACCGTGGAAGACCTCGCGATCTCGGGCGTCACGGCCTCGAACGGCTCGATCCTCGTCGCGCTCTCGTCGGCGCTGACCAGCGCCGTCAGCGGAGACGACTACGACATCTCGTTGGCGCAGTGCGGCGTCGCGTCCAAGGCCTTCACGACGTCGATCGGCGAGGTCAGCAGCGACTCCACCTTGACCGCCAGCGCCACGAACGGATCCACGAGCAGCGACGACGTCGGCCAGGCGTCGGGCACGACGACGGCCCAGAAGGAGGACGCCTCGACGGGCCTCTCGGGTGGGCTCTACGTCGCCATCGGGCTGGGCGCGCTCGCGTTCCTCGGCTTCATCTTCGAGTGCTGGTACCACAAAAGTCGGCACGGCAAGGAGCACGGCACGGCCAACGGCCAGGCCGGGCTCGGCAGCCACTCGGCAGTCTAGCACGTACGTACGTACGTGTTAGGGTGAGCAGAGACCGACAGGCCGCGGTGTGTCTTGGCACTGTGGTGAGCGTGGATCTCCGTTCGGTTTTGTAGTTGTAGGTTTGGGATTGACTTTATTTTTCCGTCTAATATCATCGCTCGTACGTAGTCTTGCCAGCACACAATGGAGTGAGCGAACCCCCATTCTCACGCCCGCAGCGAAGACGTCGCCGCTGCCGCCGAACGCCGCTCCGCGCGGATCCTGGCGGACCGCACGAGCGCGAGTTCCTTCTTCAGTGCGAACCGCTTGGCCGCCGACAGCGCCGGGCTGTCGAGTTGCGTCTCGAGCCGAGCAATTTGCGCGACCAGGTCGGCCACGTCGCCCCCTGCGTCTCCGCCTTTGTCCTCCTGCTGTGGTGAGCTCGGCCGCACACTACCGTGCTTCTTCGCATCGGGTACAGACCCGCGCTCGTCGTCGACGGCGGCAGCAGTAGCCGCGTACATGCTGAGGTTCTTGTTCTTCTTCACCACGTCGGGCTTCGCGACGACTACCGCCGTCGCTCTGCTCGCTGCCGCTGCTGCGTGTGGAGACAGATCTGACGACGGCGGCGGCAGCGCCGCGTTCGGCGGGAACTTGTTCTTGAGGTACGTGAGGATCTCGAGGCTTCCCTTGGCGAGGATCGCACCACGCACGGTCTTCTGCGGGTTGCCGTTCATGTAGACGGCGCGCAGGTGCGGGCAGAGCCCGAGCTCGCAGGGCACGGCCGCGAGGCTGTTGTTCTCGAACGACAGCGACGCGAGCAGCGGCGCGTGGAAGACCGAGCCGAGCGACCGCAGCTTGTTGTTGGACACGCTGAGCACGCGCACGCACGCGAGCTCGTGCCACGGGAAGCCGTCGAGCGTCTCCATCTTGTTGACTGCGAGCTGCAGCGTCTCGAGCGACGCGAGGAAGCGCACGCCGCGCGGCATCGCGGCCAGCGCGTTGCTGCGCAGGTCGAGCTCCTTGAGACTCGACGACAGTGCGCTCGCGCGTGAGCCGAGGAACGCGTCGACGGCGTCGCTCGTGAGCTGGTTCTTGCGCAGCCGCAGCAGCTGCAGCCGTGGCAGCGACGCCACCGCTGCGTCGATCGAGCGGAGCTGGTTCTCGTCCACGGTCAGCGACTGAAGCAGAGACACAGACAGACAGACACAGACACACACACACAGCACTCAGGTCTCCTCAACTCCGACACACCAGGTCCAACAGCAGAACGTAGGTACCAGCAGCGCCTGCAGCTCGCCGAGCTCGCGCGGCAGCGTCGTGAGGTGGTTCTTCGAGAGATTGAGATGGAGCAGCGTCGCCGCGAAGGTGTACGGCGGCGTCTCGGCGAGCAACACCTCGTCGGGCAGCGCCTGCAGCACGTGGCTCGAGAGGTCGAGCGAGCCGGACGCCGCGGCGTCACGGTACACGTGGCGGCCGCTGCTGCTGAAGTTGATGCTGCTTCGCAGCGGCGACTCGCCCGTCCGATGTTGGTGGGCCGTCGAGGGCCGCGCCGAGACAGCTGACGACGCCGCGGCAGAGGCGGCCTTGACCGCGAGTTCGCGCTCGCGCAGCACTTGGAGCTCGTCGACCTCTTGCTCCATCACGTGGGTCGCGCCCTCGGGCGGCGCGCCGCGCGTGCGCAGGTACTTCTTCAGCGTCTCGCACCCGCCCGAAATGACGCCGCGTCGGATCGCGCGCAGCGGGTTACCGTCCACGACAAAGTGGTTCAGGTGCTTGAGGTAGCCGAGCCCCGGCGGCAGATCGGAGAGGTCGTTGTTGGCCACGTCAAGCGTCTTGAGCTTGGCCAGACACGCGATGTTGACCGGCAGCCGCGCGAGCTTGTTGTCGCGCAGGTCGAGCACCGTGAGCGAGTCCCGCGCTCGCAGGATCGACGCCTCGTCGATGTGCGTGAGCGCGTTGAAGCCCAGGAAGACCTGGTCGAGCGCCGCGCTCTGCGGCAGCTGCGGGAAGAGGACGAGTTTGTTCTGGCGCAGATCCACAAACTGGAGCGACAGCAGCGCCGCGAGCTGCTCGCCCGTGGTCTCAAGCTTGTTCTTCTTGAGGTCGAGCTTCTGCAGGTTGCGCAGCGCCGCGAACGACGCCGGCAGCGCAAGGAGCTGGTTCGAGTGCGCGGTCAGCGTGTGCAGCTGTTGGAGCCGCCCGATCTCGCTCGGGAGCGACGCCAGCGCGTTCTCCTCGACGCGAAGCACCTCGAGGCGCGCGAGCCTCGCCAGGGCCTCGGGCAGCGCCTGCAGCTTGTTGGCCGCGAGCCCGAGCTCCTTGAGGTTGACGAGGCTGCCGAGGCTCTCGGACAGCGAGCCGGCGAGCTGGTTGCTGTCGAAAGCACAACCCACGGCGTGTTAGTTCCTAGCGTTCGAGGCTCGGCCTTACCCCCACGCCACGCACTGCGAGAGATCGAGGTACGTGAGCCCCGTGAGCTCGAAGAACGCCTCGGGCAGCTCCCGCAGCGCGTTCTGCGCGAGCTTGGCGGACGTGAGCGTCGCGAGCGCGCCGATCTCGCCACTGATCGCGGCGATCGCGTTGTGGCTCAGGTCCATCTTGACGAGATCCACGCACTCCCACTTCTTCTCGTCCTTGTCCATGTGCTCGTCGAGGTGGTAGGCCTCGCGAGGCAACTCGGTGAGCCCACGCGCCGGCAGGCTGAGGAAGCCCGTGCGCCGCGCCTCGCGGAGCGCGCGGCTCGTCTGGTCGCGCGCCGGCGCGAGGATCTCGTCTCGCCGGCCCAGCGCCGGTGGTGGACCGCGGCCGCGCATGGTGGGTTCGTGGGCTGGCGAGAATGACTGTACTGTGGGAAGTAGGAAGAAGACTGGTGGTATCGGAGACCGTGAAGAGACGCGAACGCGTCGCTCCTCCACCGTGTACAGTAACGATCGTATATATTTGGTCTCTTCCGTCTCACTTGTTCGCATGGCCGTCGAGTGTGTCTACTGGGCCGGCTGCTTGGCGCGCACGTGGCGGATCTTGAGCGACCGCACCATCGCCAGCTCCTTCTTCAGCGCGAACTTCTTGGCCTGCGAGAGCGCAAAGTCCTCGAGCTGCGCCTCCAGCGAGCGGATCTTCTCGTCGTAGCCCAGGACCACGAGGTCCGTGATCTCCTCGGCTGCTGCCGCCGGCGGTGCCGATGCCGGTGCTGCAGTCGTGGACGTCGGTGCGGGGGCACCGCGCGCGCGCGGTGGCGGCGTCACGAACGACGACGCTGGCGCTGGCGGCGGCATTCTCTGCGGCGTCATGGGCGACGCTGCAGAAGCCGGCGCAGGGCTCGGCAGTCGCTGGCCAAAGGACGGCTGGCGCAAGTCAATGTGGGCACTTGAGGAGATGCCCGACGTGCGTCGCGCGCGCTTGTAGTCGGCCGGGTTCGGACTCGCGTGGGTCGCCTGGTTGTCGCCGCTGGAACCCGTGCTTGCTCGGTTTGCCGATGCTGCAAAGCCCAGCGGCTTGCGCGCGGCGTTCCGTGGCGGCTGGTTCTCCGCCGCGGCATTCTCCTCCTGGTTGTTGCCGCGCGACGGTGCGCGCGGTGCCGTGTCGACAAAGGCCTTGGCGGGGCTCTCGTAGCCCATGGGCAGGCGGTTGCGCAGGTATTTGAGGATCGCGTCGGCGCCTTCGTTGACGATGTTGAGCCGCACGCTGCGCTGCGGGTTGCCGACGATGTACAGCGCGCGCAAGTTCTCGCAGGCGCCGAGCTCCGCGGGGATCTGGCGTAGGTTGTTGTTCTCCACGGACAGCGACGTGAGCAGCGGTAGCTCGTAGACGGCACCCATCGACTCGAGCTGGTTGTCCGCGAGGCTGACGACCGAGAGGCGGCGCATCGCCGCCCACGGGAACGCGTCGAGCGACTGGAGGCGGTTGTACGACAGCATGAGCGTGTCCACGTGGACGAGGAAGCGGAACCGCGACGGCATCTCCCGGATCAGGTTGTTGCGCAGGTCGAGCTCCCGCAGCGAGTGGCAAAGGTTGGCGTCCTGCTCGCGCACGAGAAGCTTCTCCAGCGCTTCGGTCGTGAGTTGGTTCTTGCGCAGCCGCAGGTGCTGCAGGTGAGAGAGCGAGGCGATCGATGCGTCGACCGACTTGAGCCCGCACTCCTCGGCGACGAGCGTCTGTAGCGCGAGCAGCTCGCTGATCACGCGGGGCAGGTCGTCGAGCCGGTTCTTGGACACGTTGAGCGTCACGAGCGTCTCAGCGAACTTGTACTTGCCGGCGCCCTGGACCTGCTCGGGGAGGGTCTGCAGCCGCATGTCGACCATCTGCAGCGTGCCGTTCGACGCGGCCTCGCGGAAGATGTACTCGTGCTGGGACGCGGCCTCGCTGTGGTTGTTGTCCAGCACGAGCCCGCCGTGCTCGTCCTCCTTTTGCTGGATGTCGCGCAGCTCGAACTCGTCAAACTCCTGCTCGAGCGCGTCGACGCCCTCGGGCGGACTGCCGCGCGTGCGCAGGTACTTTTTCAGCGACTGCGTACCCGCCGAGATCGCCGAGCGGCGGATCGAGCGCAGCGGGTTGCCGTCGATCGCGATGTGGTTCAGGTACTTGAGGTACCCGAGCCCGGGCAGCAGATCGTGGAGGTCGTTGTTGCTCAGGTCGAGCGTCTTGAGCCGGTAGAGGTGCGCGAAGAGCTCGGGCAACTCCTGCAGCTTGTTGTCACGCAGGTCGAGCACAGAGAGCGAGTCCTTGGCGCGCAGAATCGACTCAACGTCGACCGACGAGAGCGCATTAAATCCGAGCATGAGCTGGTCGAGCGGCGGCGAGCCGGCGGGCAGACACGGGAATTCCTGGAGCTTGTTGTTGCGCAGATCGAGGAAGCGCAGGCGCGCGAGCCGCTCGATGCCGCGGCCGATGGTCGTGAGCGCGTTCTTCTTGAGGTCGAGCGTCGTGAGGTTCGTGAGCTGCGCGAACGACGGCGGAAGCACCGAGAGCTGGTTCGAGTGGGCGCCCAGCGTGTGGAGCCGCTGCAGGTTGCCTTCAATGTCACACACACACACACAGAGACACACAAAGAAAGCGGTCAGATCCCATCGCATCGTGGAGACACATTGTGGCAGGTCTGGCGTACCGAACTGAGCGGGCAGGGCCGCGAGCTGGTTCTCTTCGACGCGCAGGATCTCCAAATGGAGCAGCTCACAGAGCGAGTCGGGCAGCGACTGCAGCTTGTTGTTCTCCAGGCCGAGCTCGCGCAGGTTCACGAGCTGCCCTAGTCCGTCGGGGAACGCGCCTTGAAACGCATTGCTAGAATACACGCGGGGGGTCAGTCGTTTTTATCACCCCCACCAGGAAAGGCCATTGATCATACTATCGTACTTGCTGAGGTCGAGCGACGTGAGCGTCTTGAGGTCAAAGAACGCGTCCGGCAGCTCCGTGAGCTTGTTGTGGCGCAGCTTGAGCGACGCGACCGCGTGGAGCTTGGCGATCGTCGGCGGCACGCTCGGGATCTCGTTGTAGCTGCGGCAGCGCCGTCTATCAGTCTCGCCATCGCACACGAGTACCCACCCAACGGCACGCACCTCAGATCAACCTTGCTCAGCGGCTGGCACTCCCAGCTCTTCTCGTCTCCTTCCACGAGCTCGTGGAGCCTCAGAATGTCCGTGGGGAACGCCGTCAGCCCGCGCGTGGACGCGTTGAGCTGGCCGCTCGCGCGCGCCTGGCGGTACACGCGCGTCAGCGACGCCACGCCACCGCCGCAGCCCACGGCCGGGGCTTCCACCAGCGGCGGATGGTCGTTGCGCTGGTGCTTGCCCTGCGCGGCCTGCGCGCTGCGCCGCGCGGCCATGGCCTCGCGCAAGCTCATCCCATTGCGACGCTCCATTTGTCAGTCGCTTGCGTTTTTGAATTTTGACCAGCAGCGCACGTGGCCGCTCCACATCTGAATGAATGTACCATCATTCTGGACGACAGAATGACGGTAAAGCCTGATGTGGCACGGACCTATAAATCTTTGGTGGAGCGTGCTACCCATCACCTCGTTGGAGTGGCATCGTCAATAGTGACACCCTGGACAAAAATGTTTTTTGCCAAGTACGATGAACCTGAAGAGCCACGCCAGCCGCGCGACCTCGTGACAAGGGGGGGGGACAAGTCGTCGCACGGCTCGGGTGACATGCTGCAGCGCAAGAGTGCGACCAAGGCGCCGTCCATGCGCCGCGCCGTGGGCCGCATCGTGGCCAAGCGCCGCAAGCGCGAGTACTTTGCGGCGCGCGCGTCGGGCGAGTCGGCGCGCGAGTGGGTCGAGCGCAACCTCGACGAGAGCTTTGTCGGCTACCTCTTCGACGGTACCATGGCGCTGCTCAGCGTCTTCATGGTCATGTTCTACGTTGGCACCAACTGGAACGGGCTCGTGCTCACCTCGGGCGTCTGGATTGAAGGTGCGTTCGACACTGAGCGACGTAGCTCCTCGCTGAGATTACTGGCTGAGATCTCATCCTAGCCTCTTTCTGGATATATAGGCATCGACTTTTACGTCAACCTGCTCTTCACGGCCGAGTACCTGCTGCGGCTCTACGCGGCCCACGATCGGCTCGACTATGTGCGCCACTTCCTGCGGCAGATCGAGTTTCTCGTGCTCGTGCCGTCGTGGCTCGACTTCATGGGCCACCAAACGGGCACGGCGATCCCCGAGACGCTGGCCACACAGATCATTCACAGCCTGCGCCCTCTACGTATCCTGCGCTCGTACCGCTTCTTGGACTTCACAACGTCGTCGCTGCAGCGCCAGATCGTCGCGGCGATGCTCACGGTCGTGTGCATCACCATCTCCACGGCCGGCGTGCTCCAGGTCTTTGAGCACTGCGGTCGCGACGAGTGCACGACGTCGCCCCACGACTGCAAGTGCCAGAACCTCTCCATGCTCGACTTTCTGTATTTTGTGGTCGTCAGCATCTCGACGCTCGGCTACGGCGACATCGCGCCCGAGTCGCCCGTCGGCAAGTTCATCATCGCGTTCATCATCCTGCTCACGTTCATTCTCGTGCCCATCCAGGTCAACAAGATCGGCGCGATCGTGTCGTCCCACACGGACTACTCGTCGTCGTACACCGAGTTCAAGCAGCACCCGCATGTCGTCGTCACGGGCCACATCGAGGCCGAGACGCTCTCGGCGTTCGTCCACGAGTTCTTCCACGCGAGCAATCTCAACTGGAACGAGAAGATCGTGATCCTGAACGCGCGGCCGCCGACCGTCGAGATCAAGAAGCTCATCAACTCGGTGGACGGCAAGATCAAGTACCTCGTGGGCTCGCCCATGCTGGACGAGGACCTCCACCGCGCCGTGCTCCACCGGGCGAGCGCGTGCTTTGTGTTCGTGAACCGCAACGCGTCGCGCCCGCAGTACGCCGACCAGTGCACGGCGCTGACCACGATCGCGCTGCGGCGCGGCAACCCGACGTGCCCGATCTATGCGCAGGTGCTCAACGCGCAGAACTCGGCGACGATCCTGCGCATGGGCGCGAGCGACGTGATAGTCGAAGGGCTCATGAAGTCATCGATCCTTGGACGCAGCTGCGAGGTGTACGGGCTGCCCACGCTGCTCTGCAACTTGCTCGCGCAGTCACTGCCGGAGATGGACCGGCACCAGTCGTCGTCCATCCAGTGGCAGAAGCCGTACCTGCACGGGTACATGCACAACATCTACATCGTCGACGTGCCGCGCACGTTTTCGGGCTTCACGTTTGGCGATCTCGTGCGCTTCCTCTTCGAAAAAGTCGAGGTCATGCCGCTCGCGATGCTCACGGAGGACGGCGTCCAGTGTATCGACACGGAATTCAAGCTTGGCGCGACCGCGGACCCGAACCTGTGCTGCAAGGTGTACGCGATCGCCAAGAGCCACAAGGCGATCGACAAGATCACCGAGATCCCTCCGGAGCAGGTCCTCTCGTACCGCAAGACGCTGCGCCGCAAGGCGAAATCCGCCATGGATCTGCTCGCCGAGGAGCAGCTCGCCGCCGAGCGCAAGAAGATCAAGCCGGCGCTCGGTAGCGAGCTCGAGCTCATCCGCGAGGCCATGATCGACATGTACCTGATGTCCAACAAGTACTACTCGGAGGACATCGGCGCCGACTACGACGAGTTCACGTCCGTAGGCGTGCCGCCGACCCTCGAGAGGCACATCATCGTGTGCGGCTTCCCGGCCGACACGTTCCAGTTCCTCAGGACGATCCGCGAGGCGCCGCCCACGGACGACGAGCTCGGCTCGCCGCCCGTGGTCTTCCTCGCACCGGCAGTCATCGACGAGGACGAGTACGCCAAGTTGCGGTGCTTCCACCAGGTCTACTTCGTGCTCGGCTCGCCCGTCAACTTTGCGGACCTGCGGCGCACGCGCATCGAGGCCGCGAGCAGCGTGCTCATCCTCACGCGCGCGACCGACTTGGTGTACGCCGACCTGAACATGGTCGACGCCGACGCCATCACGACGCTGCGGTACATCGTCGAGATCAGCCAGCGCACACACATGCCCAACCTCGTGGTCGAGCTCGACCGCCCGACCAATGTCAAGCTACTCAGCTCGCTCGCCAACGACCGCCGCGCGAGCGCGAGCTTCACGCTGCCGACGATCGTGAGCCGCCAGCTCTCGTACCGCGCGGCGAAGCGCGGCAGCGTGCGCCACGACTCGCTCTGGAGTGGCGACGACGACCCCGCGGGCGGCGTCGTGGCGTCCTCCATCACGCTCGAAGAGTTCATCGCCTCCGGTACGTTCGCTCCGCTTTCTCTCCACTCCCCTTCCCTCCCACGCTTTGACGGCTGGCGTCTCCATCTTCTGTGCGTAGGCCGCGTGTACCTGAACTCGATCCTGGATTCGCTCATGAGCGAGTGCTACCGCAAGGAGTGGATCACGCAGTTCGTGTATCTGCTCGTGAACGGCCGCGCCGAGGACCCGCAGTACGTCACACTGAGTCCTTTCCCCTCCCCCGCCTCTCGTCAACAGCACAGATGCGACGCCTCTCACTTTCTCTCTCTTGAATCGTCTTGATGCAGCCAGCGGCGCCTCTTCCAGGTCGAAGTGCCCGACGAGCTCGTCTCGCTGCGCTTCATCGAGTGCTTCCGCAAGCTGCTCGACATGGTGCGTGTTCCTCTCGCCTCGCGCTTGCTTGATACCGGGCCATCCGCTCACGCCACGCGACTAAAACTCCGCAGACAGGTTGCATCTGCATGGGCCTCTGGCGTCCCGAGCGCGGCATCATCCTGCCGCACCCGTGTGTCTTCATCTCGCCGCCGCCGGATCTCCAGATCGAGCCGCGCGACATGCTCTACCTGGTGGGGAAACCGTTTACTTTTGCCGAGGCGCAGCACATGTGGATCCACTAAGTGAACCCTCTAGGATTGGTTAATATTGTTCTATTTGGTTTACCATTGGACAAAACTAACCCCATGATCTGATGGACGGGTCCGACTCCGTGAAGAGCTATTCAATACGATCGCCAAGCCGCCGCATCTCGCCATTGACGCGTCGGCCGCGCGCGATTTCCCTCAACGGAAGATGAGCGCGTTCCGGTCCAAGTTCCTGTACCCGGCCAAGATCAACTGGTTCCCGGGCCACATGGCGCTTGCGCGGCGCCAAATGATCACGCAGCTCGACGCCGTGGACGTGCTCATCGAGGTGCGCGACGCGCGCATCCCGTTCAGCTCGGCCAACCCGGTGCTGGACGAGACGTTCGGCAAGTCCAAGCCGCGGCTCATCGTGTTCAACAAGAGCGACCTCGCCAACTCCAACATGCAGAGACGGATAGAGGACCACTGCCGCGCGCAGCACGCCGACTGCCTCTTCACGTCGGTCGCCAAGGGCCGCAAGGTGCCGGCGATCCTCGAGTGGTGCAACAGCAGCAGCGGCGCGCAGTTCAAGAAGACCGCCGGCACGATGATCATGGTGTGCGGCATCCCAAACGTCGGCAAGTCGTCCATCATCAACGAGTTTCGACGCCTCTCGTCGTCCGGCAAGCTGTCCAAGGGCAAGAAGCGCGCGGCCGTCGGGCCGACGCCCGGCGTGACCGTGCGGAACGACATCATCAAGGTGAGATACGCATAAACGCGCTGCTCTGCATCGTTGCAGCTGCAGTCGATTAGCTGGAGAACGGATGGCCCATCCTTTGCGTGGTGTATGTATGCCTCTAGGTGAACGACAAGCCGGCCATCTACGTTGTCGACACGCCCGGCGTGATGCTGCCCAACGTCGAGTCGGTTGAGACGGGCATGCGACTGGCGCTAACCGGCGCCATCAAGGACGACGTGATTGGCAAGGACGTGATCGCGGACTACATGCTCTTCAAGCTGAACCAGATGCGGTCGACGCGCTACGTCGACGCGCTCAAGCTGTCGGAGCCGACCGACGACATCGACGCCGTGCTCGAGCAGGCGATGCGGTACTGCAGCGCCCACGGCAAGGAGCCGGACGTACAGCGGACGCTCGCCGCTGAGTACTTGCTGCGCGAGTTCCGCAGTGGCGCGTATGGCCAGTTCACGCTCGACACGATCGAACCTCCGACCACGACAAAGGCCCCGGCGGAGCCATGCGCCGTTGACGCGCCCGCGACTATCGCTCGTGACCAACGATGAAGAGAGAGAGAGAGGGAGGGAGGGAGTGTGCGTGTGTCAGATAACTCTTCTTACTCGAATCTGGCAGGTGGGCGTTGCCAAATGAATGTGTATGCGTCCGTTCGCACAATGTTCTAAATTTAGAACCTCTGTATCTTGTTTCTGATTGGTGGAAAGAGCTGTTCTATTTTTCAGCACTCAATCAATCAATCCCCCCCCCC
>JAADVV010000721.1:0-12813 GCA_023335905.1 Pythium pyrilobum
CCCCCCCCCCCCCCACTCTATTACGGTTGGTTACCGGTACCAGCCACAGCAAGCGCGCCCTTCCTCCGCTGGCCGCGCGTCTCTCTTCCACGTGGCCGTCATGCTCGCGGAGCTCCTCGCGTCCAACTTGTGCGTCGCCCGCCCACTGATCGGGTCGCCATCTCCATGCGAATGGAACGGCGCCGACTGACGCTGCTGTACTAACAGGCTGCTGATGAGCGTGGTGGCGGCGGCGGTCGTGGTCTCTGGCTGCGCGGCGGCGGTCGCGCGCATGGTACGCCGCGCGCACGCCACGCGCAAGCGCATGGTCTTTGGTCCCTCCAAGCTCAACGAGTTCCTCGCCAAGGTCCGTCCGTCTCTCTCTCTCTCTCTCTGTGCATGCTGCTGATCCACTGACGGTGCTGCGATGGCTCATATGGTACACACACCACAGTCGCTGCAGCCGACGCTGGACCGCTACAAGCCGACGTGGTGGACCAACACGCACGTGCAGATCTTCCTCACGTTCCTCGTGCCGCAGGCCAAGCTCGCGTACCGGCGTGAGCTGCTCGCGCTCGACGACGGCGGCCAGGCCGCGCTCGACTGGGCCGTCGAGTCGCCGTCCTCGCGCTCGCAGCTGCGCGACGACGCGCCCATCGTCGTCGTGCTCCACGGGCTCACGGGCTGCAGCATGGCCATGCGCTCGCTGTGCGCCGAGGCGCTCGCGCACGGGTACCGCCCCGTGGTCTTCAACAAGCGCGGCCACGGCGGCGTGGCGCTCGCGACGCCCAAGCTCCAGGCCTTTGGCTGTGTGCGCGACCTGCAGCAGGCCATCGCGCACATCGAGCGCGCGTTCCCCCGGGCCAAGCTCTACGGCATCGGCTTCTCGGCCGGCTCGGGCCTGCTCTGCTCGTACCTGGGCGTGACGGGCGCGCAGTCGCGGCTCGACGCCGGCGTGCTCATCTCGCCGGGCTACAACGCGCTCGACCTCTTCTGCGGCGGCAAGATCCACCCGCTGTACGACTTCCTCATGACGTTCAGCCTCAAGCAGTTTTTGCTGCGCCACCAGCGCGCGCTGCGCGACGTGATCCACGTGCCGTCCGCGCTGCAAGCCACGACGATCCGCGAGTTTGACGAGCGCGTGTTCATGAAGATGCACGGCTACGCCGACATCGAGAGCTACTGGCAGGACAACAACCCCATGCGCGACGTCGACCGCATCCTGCGCCCCGTGCTCTGCATCAACGCGCTCGACGACCCGGTGTGCACCAAGGAGAACATCCCGTACGGCGAGTTCCAGCAGGACCCACTGCGGCTGCTGATCGAGACCGAGCACGGCTCGCACTGCGCGTTCTACGAGGGCCACCTCGTGCTCAAGTCGTGGGCCCACGGCGCCGCCATGGAGTACCTCTCCAAGGTGCGCGAGTACCAGGGGCTCGCGCCGCCGCCCGCGGCCCCGAGCCATCCTTGAGTCGCCGCCATAGAAGACAATGGATATATATATATATATATATATATAGGTATGACATGTATGTTGCTTACCACTCGTCGAGCCGCGACGGCGTGTCCTCGTGGTACGACTCGTAGACGTACTTGGCGTTCTTGAGCGGCACGATCGCCGCCGTCGCCGTTTTCCTGGCGGCCGGCGGCCGATCGAAGCAGCACGCGAAGACGGCCTGCAACGACCACCACGGCGAGGACCCCGCCGTCGACTTGCCGCCCTTGGACGGCGAGCCCAGCACGTCGTAGGCCGCGTCCTCGCCGAAAACCGTGCCGGTCTGGGACGCGCGCCGCGCCTCGCGGTCCGGACACGCGAGCCGGTACATGGGCGAGTTCTCCGGGCTGTGGATGCGGCCCATGGACCGCGTGCGTACCGACAGCCGCGGCCGCAGCGCGTCGCCACTGTCTTCCTCTCCATCGTCCTCGTCGCTCGTGCTCCCGTCGTCTTCGTCTTCCTCCGAGGAGGAGGAAGATAGAGGCGCCTGGATGCTGTCGAGCACGTCCTGCAGGAACGCCGACTGGCGCTGCGCGGCGTCCTGCAGGCTGCGCACCTTGTCCTTGACGTGCTGCTGCCCGGCCGCCTTCTGCTCGTGCTGCGCCATGGCGTCGCGCACCATTTGCTGCTCGCGCGCCGCCATCGCGACTGCGTCCTCCATGGCGTTGAGCCACCGCTTGCGCTCGAGACTCGTCCGCGCCTTGCACTCGAGCACGTCGCCGACGGCCTTGGCGTCTCGCGCGGCACTCGACGGCGACGCGGCGCCAAACGCCGAGGTCTTGCAGCCCACGACGACGAACCCGTGGGTCGCCAGCTCGTCCTCGTCCTTGGCCTGTCCGGCAGGCCACGCCTCGGCGGCTGCGACCTCGAGCACCGCCTGCGGCAGCACGTCGCCGCGATCGTCCTGCTGCTCCTGCTCGGCCGCCTCGTTCCTGATCGCCCCGCCGGCGTCCGCCGACTGGTTGTGGCCGTGCAGCGCCAGCGCCTGCTGCTGCGTCTCGTAGAGCAGCCATTGCGCGCCGATCAGCACGGCGTACCGCGTCTTCCAGCGCGACGCCGCCACTGCCGCCGTGAGAAGCCGCAGCGCCGCGCGGCTCCGCGTCTGCCGCTCGCGCACTTTGAGGTACCCTTCCATGGCCGCGCCGGGCACGAACGGCAGCGCCGCGTCGCGGCTGATGGACCGCGACGATGCGGCGCCCGCTTGCTGCGTCGCGACGGCCTCCTGGATCGCACGACGCCACGCGACGCGGTCCGCGTCGGCGGCAAACGTGAGCTCGAGCGCCGCGCCGTCCTGGTTCTCGAGCCGCAGCCCGTGGCGGTAGCCGCCGCTCCCGGTCGACGCCGCTGCGGCCGCCACGGGCCCGTCGTTCACAGCGATCAGCTCGTGGCACTCGAGCGCGCGCCGCTGCCAGTCGTCGGCGCACGCGTCGCCACCGTCCTTGAAGATCCACAGCGATGCACCCACGGCGACGACGAACCGCTCGCGCCACATTGACTCGACGAACTGGTGCCGCACGCGCGCGTAGCCTTCGTGTCGTTCGCCACGTGAAGCGGTTGCGGCCGTCATGTCTGCCGCCTCGGCGCTCGCGTGGTCGGCGTGGGCCGCCGCGACGTGCGCGGCCGCGAGCCGCGCAAACGCCTTGGCGTCCTCGTCGAGGTACGTCTCCGCCAGCGCAAAGTCGAGCTCGTGCTGCACGGCGTGGACCCAGCGGCGCCGCGCGTCGGCTGTGGGTGCTGTGAAAAAGAGCGTGTGCTTCCCGTGCGAGAAGACCTGGAAGCCCGACGTCTTGTCGCTCTCGGACGGCGGCGACCAGTCCGCGATCGTGCCAACCTGCAGCTCGAGTGAGGGCTTGCAAGCGTCATCTTTGGAGGACGCCATCGCGGCGTCGCGCGACGCGTAGCCAGTCAGTCGGCAGCCCGACAGGATCGCAAAGACCGTGTCCGCACTGCGGCCTTCGTGCCACGGCGTGAGCGCGCCTTCCATCGCCGACGTCGCCCGCACAAACGGCGCGTCTTCTCCTGTTTCCTCGGTCGCGGTGTCCGCACCGTGGGTCTGTTCGATCGCGAGCACGAGCTTCTCGTCGCGCAGCAACTGCTCACCCTTGAGCACGTTGATGCCCGAGAGGATCGCCTCCGTCCACCGCGTCTTCTCGTCGGCGGACGCCGGGACGAAGCAGACCGCTAGCGGTGGCGCCTTCTTCTTCCTCCCCGTACTCTCCATCGCCTCCGTCGTCTCCGCGTCCACATCGATCTGCACGCGGAACAGCAGCGGATCTCGCGGACTCTGCTTGGGGGACTTGCCCAGCGCTCGGAACAGCTTGGTCATGTGGCCGCCCGGCGACGTCACCTCGACGGTCTCCCCTGCCGCAGCGTCCGTTTCTAGCTCGACGGCCTGCGCCTCCAGCACGGCGCGCTCGCGACGCAGGAACGCGCTCTCGTCGGTGAAGATCTGCAGCCTCGCGCGGCTGCTCGCCACGACGAATCCCTCGCGGTCCTCCCCGTCCAGTCGGTAGTTCAGGTACCCACGAAGGTCTCCGGTATCCACGTCCACCGCGGACTGCCGCACTCTCGCTGAGGCCTGCGCCTCGTGGTCCTCCCGCTGTTCCTGGAGCATCTCCAGCGCGGCGGCCTGCTGCGCGCCGGCGCGCACCTGCTGGATCCACTTGGCGCGCTCGAGGTCCGTCGCGGCGCCGCAGCTCAGCACGACCTGCTCCTGTGTGAGGATCTGGAACGGGAACTTGCCGACCGTCGAGCTGTTGCTGCTCGTCGGCGAGAGCCCGCCGACAGCCTTCCACGCCTGCGTGGACAGCGCCGTGAGCGTCGCGATCGCGCTGCGGCGGTCGTCGCTCGCAAACAACGCGAGCTCGTTGTTGCCGCGCAGCACGGCGTAGCACTCGACCATCGCGCTGGACGACGACGCGTCGATCTCCAAGGTGAGACCGTCCTTGCTGCTCTTCTTGTTCGTCGACGCCGACTGCGCCTTGGCCTCCACGATCGCAGCCGGCATCTGCTGCTGCTGCTGCTGCTGGAGCTGCCGCTGGAAGTCGGCGAGCGCCTGCTGAAAGTCCATGCGGATCATCAAAAAGCCCTGGATCCGCACGCGGCCGCGGCCGTCCTGCTTGGCGCCAAACTGCGAGAGGAACGACCGCTCTTCCTCGAGGACCGCGCTCGCGAGCGTCGCGTCCAGCGCCGCCTGCAGCAGCTGCATCCAGTGGGTCTTCTCGAGCGCGTTCGGCGCCTGGAAGTGCATCCAGATGTGGTCCGTCGTCTCCACGGCGAAGCGGCACGTGTGGTCTAAGGCTTTGACCGCGAGTACGGTCACCGCGCGGTCCGCCGCCGACGTGAGCGCCGCGGCGCCGGCCTTGAAGCCCTCGCGCGAGGCGTAGAACGTGAGCGTCAGCGCGCTCTGCGCGACGTAGACGCTCTTGACGTGCTTCCACGCGGCGTCACTGTTGCCGCCGGCCGCGCGCTCGAGCGGGCCGTCGTACTCGAGCGTGCGCAGCGCCTGCGTGTGCGCGTTCAGCGGCGGCAGCAGCGTGAGCAGCGACGCGTCATGGAGCAAGGACGTGCCGTACGCCACGTCCATGGCCTCGAGCATCGCGATCTCGCGGCCTTTGTAGCACGCGAGCAGCAGATCCAGGTCGCTCAGCTTGCGCGGGTTGTGCTGCTGGTAGTACGCGACGAGCCGCTCGCGCAGCTGCAGGCGCTTGGCGCGCACGTCGTCGGTCTCTTCGGCCGCCACGTCGCCGTCGCTCTTCGCGGAGGCCTCCTCGGCGCGAGCGACGGCAATGCCGTGGTGGAACGCGCGCATCCACTGGGTCTTGTCGTCGCTCGCGAAGGCCGCGCAGAAGAACGTCTTGCCGTCGTGGGTCTCGAGCTCCATGCCGTGCTCGTACGTCTGCGTGGCCGTCTTGCCGTGCCAGTCGCTGACGATCTCGACGCGGAAGCTGCCCAGCGGCTGCGTCTCGGCGTTGCGCGAGTCCTCGTGCGTCAAAAAGTAAGTCAGCACGTTCTTGACGAGCACGCAGTACCGCTTGCGCATCGACGGCACGAGGTGGCCGCGCTTGACCAGGTACCCTTCCATCAAGATCGACGATCCCGCCGCGCTTTCGTCGCTGGTCTCGACCGCATCCGCGGCCTCATCTAGTGGCGTGCATGACGCCGGCAGCAGCGCGAGGAACTCCGCGTCCTGGGCGATCTGCGTGCTGTACACACGGTCAATCTCCTCAATCAGGCTGCGCTCTCGGCCCTGGAACGAGCGCAGCAGCACCGCCACCTCGCGGGCCTTGTCGGGGGCGTGCTGCTGGTAGAACGAGACCAGTTTGTCGTGGAGAGGCTTCACGTCAGCCGGAAGCGGGTCGCCGCTCTCGCTCTCGAGCTGCTGCTGCAGGTCCGCGGCCTGGCGCAGCGCGCGCGTCCAGTTGTAGAAGATCGGCTCGACGTCCGCGCGCAGCAGCACGGCGCCGTGTTCGTGGCCTTCGAAGCTGAGCACGCGCATCTCGTGGAGCTTGGCGTTGAGGTAGTTGAGGTTCACGACCGCGTCGCTCAGCAGCACACTCGGCGGAGGCGACGACGATCGCTCGGGGCCGCCCGACGAACCGAACGCGTGGGCGTCGTGGCTGTTCTCGAAGCAGCTCCACGTGGTGTCGTGCAGCACGCAGTAGCACTTGCGGAAGCCCGCGCCCAGCAGCGGGTGCTTGACCCACACGTAACTCTCGTACTGCAGCGCCGCGCCGTCGCCGTCGCTGTCGCCGTCGCTGTCGGTCGCCGCGTTGGCGTCTCTGCTGGGCGACGTCACAGCAGACGGCAGCACCTGCAGGAACTCAGGGTCCGAGCTGATGCTCGTGCTAAACGTCGCGTCCAGGTCCGCGAGCAGCTGCCTCTCACGACCGGCAAAATAGTGGAGCAGCGTGTCGACTTCGGCGAGCCGACGCGGGTTGTTGCGGCGGTAATATTCGATCAGCTTGCGGCGGAACTGCACTCCATTGGTCTCTTGCGGCTCAACACCGGGTTCGGCCGGCCCCGCCACGGCAGCCGCGGCGGTGGCGAGCTTCTTCGTCGGCGACTGGGCGGCGGCCGCAACGCCCAGGCCGCTGCGCATCTTGGCCATCCACAGCGTCTTCAGCTCTTCACTCGGCGCCTCGAGCAGGAACGTGAGTGTGTTGTGACTGGAGGCAGGAGGCGAACTCGGTGATGATGGTCGCGACGGCGGCTTGGTCTCCGCGTCCACGCAGCGGCACGAGACTAGAAAGCTCAGTGGAGTGGTCGCGCCGTGGTCCGAGACGCGGAGTAGCTGCACGACGTCGCTCGGACTGTACGGCTCTGTCGAATACGCCGTCTCGGACGGGTACCGTAGCAGCTTGTCCACCGAGAGAACCGTGAACGACGGTGATACTGGAGACCGTGGTGCCGCTTGGTGTGTCGCGCTGTTCGTCGGTGTCCACTTCAGGTATCCCGCCATCTTGGCAAAGTCTTGCAGGCCGCTAGCCACGCCCGAGCTCGCGCGGCGCCTGCGGTCCTGGGACGACGTCTTCGCTTCGCTCTCCAGTCGTTCGACGAGCTCGCGCATCTCCATGTCTAGCGTCAACTGCGTGCCGTAGATGCGGTCCAGATGTGCCACGAGTGTGGCCTCGCGACCGGTGTACTTGTCCACGAGCATGGGCACGTCGTGGACTTTGGTCGGGTGGTACTCCACGTAGACCTGCTGGATCCGCGCGTTGAATTGGGCCTTTGCGGCTTCAAGCGAGTCGCTGCCCTTCTCCGCCGTTGGCTCGAGCGACGCGACGATCGCGGCGCGCGCCTGCTCGAGCACGTGCTCCTCCTGGAGCGTGGGCGTCGCGAGCAGTTGGTCCTTGAAGCGCAGCAGCGCCTCGTGGACGCCCGTGACCCACTTGGCCTTCTCGTTCTCGTTCGCGGCGCTGCACTGGATCGTCTGGTGCTTGACCGTGTGCACCTGGAAGCCGTGGTGGTACTGCAGCAGCGCGCCGTGGCCGTCCCAGTCCGAGACGCCGCACACGAGCACCTGCTCGTGGTCACCCAGCGTTTGGCTCGGTTGCCAGGCCGCGGCCTGCTCGTGCGAATCAAAAATGTCGAACGTGAGCTTGCGCAGCACGCAGTACTTCTTCTTCATCACGGGGAACAGCGAGCTCTTCTTGACAAGATACCCTTCCACCACCGGCGTATCCTCGTCTCGCTCAGCCTGCGAAGACACCTTCGTTTCCTCCGCGCTTTCCGTCGTTGGCTTGTTCGTCTCGGTCTTCACGGACGACTCGGACGCCGCGATATGCGCGAGCGACGCGCGGCGCTGCATCGGCCCGAGCGGTTGCGACGACGGCGCCGTCGCGACCGTCAGCAGATCGAACGAGTCGCGCCGCGCCTTGGCGTGCATGGCGCGGTGCGGCGACAGCGCCGGCATGGTCAGGCCGATGTGAAGCGCGGTCTCCCAGGTCACGGCGCTCTGCCTCACGGGCGCCGAGCAGAAGAGCGTCTTGCCCTCGACCGTCGCGACCGCGAACGCGTGCGGGAAGGTCTTCATGCCGCCGACCTTGCCCGCCCACTCGCCGACGGATGCGACGTGGACCACACCGCTCGGCGTCGTGACGTGCTGGTTGTAGTCATCTACGTCCTTGTACCAGCAGAGCGTGTTGCCGTAGAGTACGTAGTAGCGGCGGTGCATGCTCGGCTTGATCGGGTGCCTGCAGAGCAGGTAGCCCTCGGCGAGCGGGTCCAAGTGGGACGACGACGCCGTCCACGAGGACACGCGCAGCCGCGAGAGCTGCTTGGCCGAGTGTGCGCTCTGCAGACTCGCGGCCGCGGCATCGCGCAGCCTCCGCCCGTCGCCCGCGCACTGCATCGCGCGTGCCTTGAACTCGTCCATGCGGCGCGCGTTCGCCTCGATCTCCTGCTCGAGCGCGACGATCAGCCGCGTCTGCGTGGCCTCGTGGGTCTCGTCCACTTCGAGCTGCGCCGCCAGGCGCGCGATGCGGTCGCCGATGGCGTCGCCGTCGTCCTTTGACTCCTCCTCTTCCTCTCGAATCGCCAACGCGGACTCGTGGGCTTTGGCTCGTGCGTTAGCCAGCGCCTGTGTGGTCTTCTCCATCGCCCTCCCGGCCTCCGCGAGCAGGATCTTGGCGTGCGCGAGCCGCTCGTCCAGCTCCGCGCGCTCGCTCTTGGCGCGTTTGATGGCTGCGTCCATCGCGAGCGCGTCGTCCGCGAGCTGCTGCGCTTTTGCGACGGCGTCGCCGGCGGCGGCCAGCGCCGTCTCCTCGCGCGCGGCCTCGTCCTTGAGGTGGCGCTGCGCGTCCTCGATCTCGTCCTGCACGATGCGGTCCGGCTCGTCCAGCGCGTGCTGCAGCGTCGCGAGCCATTGCTGCTTCTCCTCGCGCGAGTCGGCGCAGCACGTGTAGGTCGTGCCGCCTAGGTACTCGACCTCGAACGCGTGCGGCCGCCGCTTGGACGGCGAGAGGAAGCCGCCGCCGCCGCTGTCGCGGAGCTCGCGCACGCCGACGACCTCGAGCACGTTGCGCGGCGTGAGCGCGCGCGCAAAGTCGTCGGCGTCGGTGTAGTACGCGAGCATCGTGCCCTTGAGCACGCAGTACCGCCGCTGCCTACAAGGTTACAAGATGGGATTGCTCAGCGACCAGAGCGCTGGGGGCGACGCGAGCGGCACGTACATGATGGGCAGCGCATGGCCTTTCTTCCACAGGTACCCCTCCATGGTCGTCGAGCCGTTCATGGCCGCGAGCCAGAGAGAGAGAGAGAGGGAGAGAGAGAGCTGTTCCCCGAGGGCGTCAGTGGGCGAGCCGAAGGAAAGGATGCCGCGTTGAAGAGGCGGCGGATTTTCGGCGCCGCTTCGAGATACCAGACAATAGCATTGGCTGAAATAAAGTTGATAAGCTGTTCTGATTGGCTGTATATTCAATGTGTCATTATGTCAGTTTAGCGGGGCTATGGCTACATCTGCGACATGGTATAGCTCCGAAATGGTCGACTGTATCCTGCTCGTCCATTGCTATACTTCTAGTAGCTTTCCTCCCCCTATTCGCCCTTCTTCAGCTTTTCGAGCGAGACCAATTCATCCCCGCTACCTTTGCTCTTCGTTTCTCGTCCTGCGTCTCCGCCTGCAGAGACGCGGCGGGCGTCCGCGTGTCCGTCCGCTTCTCGACGTTCTGGCTGCGCTTCTTGCCCTTCTGGATCGCCTTCACCGGCAGCGACCTGGGCGTGCGCGTCTGGATCTGCTTCTTCGCCTTGGCGCGCGTCGGATCCGGGCGCAGCAGCAACCCCGCACGCCGCGAACGCATGAGGAATGGGTTGAGGTCGGTGTCCTGGTGGACCAGAGTGGCGAGGATTTCGTGGACCCGCTACACTTGACGCCGAGCCGCCCTGCGTGCTACCTTGAGTCGGTCCATATACCGCTTTTAGGGATAGCTCCCCACTGGGGGCCTTACTTCCACCACGACCGTGTGGTGCTGCTTGCAGGCCCCTGTTGCACGCCTTGTGTAACGCCTGGCGAGCCATGGCCACCACCGCCGACGCCGCGTCCTGATCTGTCATCTCTCCGGCAACGCCAAGCGGCGGCGCCAGCAGCGGCACCTTGCAGTATACGCGCACTTCGCACGCGCGCACCCTTTGCGGATCGATAGGTCGTGTGGGTTCGGGCCGACGAGCCCAATGGCCGACTCGAAGTGCGTGAGCTCGCGCGTGGACGTGTCGAGGAGACCCATCATCGCCGACCAAAACGTGTTGTACACGGTCCTGCTATCTGGACTGTCCATCGCTGGGCGGTGGTTTCCAGACCGAAGCGTTCTCGGCGGCGGGCGGAAGTACAGCCGCTGCAGAACGGAAGCTCCTTTTGTGTGCCACACTCATTTGCCCACCCATCGCGCACTGCCAAATATTATCCGATACGGATCAGTTGTACGGGTACTACAGAAAGCAACAATGGCATCCGCTCGTTCCGGGGAGCGACTTCCTCGTCGGCCACGCCGTGGCCACTGGCTATTAGTGCTCGCGCCGTCGACATTGACGAGAACGACGCGCAGCCAACAGTGAAAGACTTTATATGAAACACGACAGCGAAGTGCAAACGTCACCAACAAAAGCATCGACGTATATACAAAAAAAAAGAGGAGAAGACTGTAGGCGTCCGCTTCTACTTGGCGAACGCGGCGAAGCCCAAGCCGATCGCGGCGAGCGGCACGGCGACGAGCGCGCCCTTGAGCGTGCGCACGTGCTTGCGCGACCACGGCTGCGCCAGCTTGCGCATGGTCTGCACGGTCTCGGGCGTGTACGGCGCGTACCGGTGCGGCGAGTCCATCAGGCTGTACTTGCGCAGCACCGACTTGGCGTGCGAGAACGTGTTGAAGCCCGCGCGGCCGTGGTAGCTGCCGCTGCCGGACATGCCGACGCCGCCGAACGGCAGGTTGGTGTTGGTAAGCTGCATGATCGTGTCGTTGATGACCATACTGCCCGACGAGGTCTGCGTCGCGACGGTCTCCATGTTGGTCGTGTCGGTCGAGAACACGTGGAGCGCGAGCGGCTTCTCCTGCTGTCTGACGTAGTCGATCGCCGCCTGGAGACGGCCAGTAGGGTAATAGTACACGGGCATGATCGGCCCGAAGAGCTCGCCGGCCATTACGGCGCTCGACTTGAAGCCCTTGAGGTCGGTCTTGAAGTTGAGCACGGTCGGCTCAATGTACTTGTCGGCCGCGTCCATCGCACCGCCGTACGTGATGCTGCACTTGTCCTGCTGGAGCACGTCTTCGAGCCGCTGGAACATGCGCGCGTTCACGATGCGGCCGTAGCCGTCGCTCTGCTGCGCGTCCTTGCCGTAGAACTGGACGATGTGTTTCTCGACGGACGCGACGAGCTTGTCGCCGACGTGTTCGTCGACCAACACGTAGTCGGGGCGCACACACGTCTGGCCAGCGTTCGTGAACGCGCCCCATGCGAGACGACGCGCGGTCATCTCGATGTCGGCCGAGTCGTCGATGATCGCGGGGCTCTTGCCACCGAGCTCGAGCACGACCGGCGTCAAGTGGTTGGCCCCCGCCTGTGCGACGATCTTGCCCAGGTTGCAGCTGCCCGTCGCGAAGAGCAGGTCGTACCGCTCGCGCAGCATGGCCTTAGTCTCCTCCACGCCGCCGTACACGTAGCGCACGAATCGCTTGTCCAGGTACTTGTCGAATAGCGCGATCAGCACGTTGTTTATGTATGGCGCCGCGTCGTCGCCTGGAAGCCGCACGACCGCGCAGTTGCCGGCGGCGATCGCCGAGACTAGCGGCATAATCGTCAGCGCGATCGGGTAGTTCCACGTGCCGATGATACACACGACGCCCAGCGGGTCCCTGCGGATGTACGACTGGCCGGGCATGTTGGCCGCGTTCGTGGCCACCTTGGTGGGGGCGGCCCAGTCCTCGAGGTAGTCGAGGTGTTCCTGCAGCTCGTTGCGCGTAGCCGCGATCTCGTACACGTACGACTCCATCGGGTGCTTGTGCAGGTCCCTCCACATGGCCTCTTTGATGGCGTCCTCTCCTTCGATGAGCAGCCTGTCGAGCTGCTGCAGCAGCGTGCGGCGCTGCGCGAGGTCGAGCGTGGCGCCCGCCGCGAAGGTGTCGCGCAGCTCGCGCACGTCGCGCGTCGTGTCCTGCTTCGTGACGTCGGGGAACACGTTGGAGAGCGAGGAGGACGCGCCGTCGGAGAGCGAGCCGTACATGGTGGTGGTGGTGGTGTGGGGTCGACGCGGGAACTTGGATTGTGAGCGAACCACGGCGCGTGGCGACACCAGACTGGCGCGAGCGTCGTGCCAAGCGACTCGTTTGAAGCGAGGCGAGAAAAAGCCATCATTTAAACTGTCTCTGGATGCCGGTGCAGGCCGTGTTTCTCGCCCATACGGAGCTGCAGGAAGCCCATGCCTGAGCCGGTTGAGGTCGAAGTTGTCGCGTGAGCAACAGCAAAAGTGCCTGGGTTGAACTTCCGCTCTTTCAGTACAAATAAGCCCGATCGTGAGCAGATAGAGGGGCAGACAGCTCCTATATACTGATATAGAAAGTTCTCCTTTGAACAGATCACCGACCGACCACGCGTCATCCGTGAAAAGATCCGTACAGGTTGACGCGTCTTAATGGAAACGCCCTAGAACAACTTTTCGCAGGGCAAAGCTCTGTCAAATTCGATAGGTTTAGGGCAAACTTTTCATTGGAGAGCAACTTTTTGCTACCTCCTGCAACTCGAGCAACTTTTCGCTGTACCTTCTCTACCATTTCGCCAACTTTTGATCAACCTTTCAAAAAGTTGCATAAAACTTTTCGTCATTTACGAAGCACTGTTGTATTTTTCAA
>JAADVV010000722.1:0-12760 GCA_023335905.1 Pythium pyrilobum
CCCCCCCCCCCCCCCCCCCCCCCCCCCCGTACCGTAGGCCTGCGTGATCTCCTCGTCGAGGGCGATCGCTCGGATCGCTCGGAACGCCATCACATGGGTCGACTCCTCAAATCTATGCAGTCCAAGTTTCAACGGCCCACACAGCTCTGTCAGGCGTCAGGACATCCATGCCCGCAGTGACAACGGCGGATGGACTCACGTCGCAACGGCGTTGGGCTCGCAGCTGTGGTTGACCATGGCGCCGAGCGGGAAGCAGCCGGCGCCGACGGGCACGAGGCGCGCGTCGCAGATCGCAAAGTTGTTGTTCTGGAAGCGGCTCAGCATGCGCTGCAGGTGGCGCACGGACGTCGCCGTCCTCTCGCCCGCGACGAGCCCGAGCTTTTGCGTGAGCACGGCGAGCAGCTCCGTCTCCTGTGTGCAGTCGGCGTCGTTCCACACGAGGTCGAGCGGCGAGTCGGCCGTCGAAAGCATCTCCGGCGTCATCGCCGTCGCGCGCCGCACGGCGCGGCCCAGCAGCAGCACGTCGGCGGTCTGGTCGGCGCGCAGTCGCAGTGTCACGAGCTGCACGAGCGAGGCACACTCGAGCTTGTGGTCGGGCTTCCAGTCGTGCTGCTGGCACGTGCGCGAGCCTGCAGGATACGTCACCGCGTCTAGTCAGCATCCCCCATTGCGCACAGTACTATGCTGCGTTGCGAACTCACAGTAGTAGGCCGTGCGGCAGCGGCCGCAGCGGCTCAGCGGCGCGCCGGTGTCCTCGGCGCTGCGGAAGCACTTGTGGCAGTGCGTCGCCCACAGCGGCGGGTCCAGCAGCACCGCGTAGGGTGGCGCGCGCAGCAAGAGCGTACCAGGCTGGGCGCCGTCAGGCGCGTCACACACAACGCGGCGGCCGCGGTCGCCGCTCGCGTCCAGCGCGTCGCCATGCACGGGTTGGTCCACGCGGATCATCGCCATTTTCGTATGGATCTGCTCACGGGGCTGCAGTTTTGATGGAGATCAAAGTAGCCTAGCTTAGTTTCATCGAGGTTGTGCGAAGGTCGTCAGAAGGTTGCACGAAGCGAAACGCCGTACTGATGTAGCTGTTCGATGCAGTGTGGCGGAGCGACAATGGGGGTGACGACGAGCCGCGCGTCGCTGGGTCGCGCGCGGAGGGAGAAGCCGCCGGAGATCAGCGAGCGCGACGTGCTCACGCTGTGCGACGACGGCGATCTGCTGCTGCTGCGCGAGCACGTCGTTGACGCGGAGCTGCGCGTCGCGATCGACTCGCGCGTGGCGTACGACATTGCGCGCTTCCAGCATGGCACGTTCCCGACGACGCGCGTCACGCAGCTGCCAGGTACCGTACCATAGCCGCTCCGGCGTATGGACATCGCCATACACTGTGCGAGCAGATGGGTACGGCTCGAGACTGACGTGCATTTTGGCGTGTGGGGCAGCCTGGACGAGGTGAGCAGGTAGTGTACCCTCGGAGACCCGTTCCCGCGGGCTGACTTGAGATCCGCGTCGTGTGGAAGTTGCGCGCTGCTATTGCGCGTCGACGGCGTCCTCCATATTGTAGACGTCGCTCTGGACGGCGTTCGCCTCGTGCTGTTTCGGGACCGCGTCGCCGGGCGGGCGTCCCGACGAGACACGGTGAGAAACGACCACGTCAACAACAAAGGACGAGAGGAGCATCCCCACGAGCGTGACGCGACTGCTTGTAGTACGCTGTCCGCCGTCTCCAGCACGTGCAGAGCGAGAAAACGTCGGCGTTCTTCCGGCAATTCGCCGTTGAGCTGTCCCAGGCCGTGCCCTTCAAGTGGCAGACGCACCGCTCGCGTGGTGCTGCGTCGCTGGCCAAGTACCCGTCCGTACATGCCGTCGTGCAGCGCACGCTCGAGGTGCGTGGCGTGCAGTCTCTCCGATGCGGACGGGACACGACCAGCAGCTCCCTGACCGGTTTCCTGTGCTGTCCGCTCGCTAGTTGGGCCTTTCCGCGGCTTCCTGTGGAGATCCTGTGTCCCCCGTCGAAGCGGCGGCGCGCATCGCGACGGCTGCGGTCGTCGCCGTGTACGAGCAGCTCGGGCTGCTCGCTCCGGTCGACCCCACCGCGTCCGCGGGGCTCGCGCCGGCGTGCTTCTTCTCCAGAACCGAGCTCTCCTCTGGCGGCCTGCCACTCGTCCCGGAGAACGCTCTCGGCGCCGAGATGCGGCTCGTCTCGTGAGCAACGAAAGTAGTAGCGAGGAAGGTCTTGTGCCACACAGTCTTCATGATGTCAACGCTACGATTTGGGGGGGTTCCTATCCTAACTAATGGGGGGGTCCTATTACTTTCGCTCGCACATTCTTTTTTAGTCTTCTCCGTTCAACGGCGACTCCGTGCTGCCCGCCTCGGCTCGGCCCTTCACGCCGTCGGCGTCGAGTTGGTCGCGGCCGCACTGCCGTCGTCCGCCTTTGGCGCTGCGGCCGCGGCTGTGGCCGTGGTGGCCGCACCGGTGGCAGCGGCCGCGGCCACCATCGCCGGCGGCACGACGCCTCCGTTCGCCGCGGCCGCGGCGCGCAGCCGCTCCATTTGCTCGTGGCGCTGCTGCAGCTGTGCCAAAAAATGGCGGCGAATGTCGGCGCAGCGCGGCACTTTGCACTCCGTGTACTCCTTCTGGCACTGTCGCGCGTGGGCCGAGAGCAGCCCGACGATGCGCTTGCAGAGCACGCACGGCCCGGCGAGCCGCTGCTCGCACATCGCGCCGTGCTTGAGCATCGTGCGCATGCGGTTACAGTTCGTGAACGTACACTCGGGCACCGTACAGCCGCTCGCGTGCTCGAGCTGCAGCAGCAGCGCCGGGTCAATGTTGTGGATGCGCGGCTTCTTCTTGCTCGGGTCGTCGTCTCCCTGGGCAGCAGGCGCGTCACCATTGGCGGGCGTCGCAGCGGCGGCGGGCGCCGCAGCAGGTGCGACTGGCGAGGCCGACGCATCCGCCGCAGGCGCAGCCGCCATCGTGGCGGCGGGCGTCGCAACGGCATCACCACCGTTCACGGGCGACATCGTCGCGTTCAGCTTGCGCTTGCGGTTCTTCTTGATGCCCTTGCCCACGCTCGCGCCAGGAACCGGCGCCGCCGTGGCGGCCATTCCCGGCGTGCCGTTCTTGACGCGCTTGACCTCGGCCCCGTTGGCATCGCGCTTCGTGCCGCGCACGCCCTGGGCGCCGCCCTGCAGCTGCGCGCGCTTGCCCGAACCGCCGAGTCCGCCCGCCGGGGCGATCGTGTTGACATCCAGCGGTGGCTGGATGACGTCGACGCCCGGGCGCGGGATGGCCACGATCTTGAAGAGATGCAACTGATGCTCGTGCTTGGTCTTGGCGTTACAGTCGTCACACAGATTGAACACGGGACAGATCGAGCAGTTCCAGCGGTTGCCGCTCAGCAGCGTCACCTTGCAGCTCGAACAGCTAAACGTGAAGCCCGTCGTGCCCTGGTTGAAGAGGTGGTACAGCACCATCATCGACGAGTGCTTGGCGCGCCGTAGCTGGTCAAACTGGCAGTGGTTGTTCTGGCAGTACATGAGGAAGGCCTCGCGCGTGTCGAAGATCTCGCACGGCATGATGACGTCGTCCAGGTCCCTCTCCTTCGCCTTGGTCGAGCCCGCAGCCTTGGGCGTCTCCTTCTTCACCACCACGGTGGACGCCGGGGTAGCTGGCTTGGCCGCAGGCGCAGCGACTGACGAATCCGTTGACGTCGTCTCATCATTGGTGTCGTCCGTCATCGGAGCGTCCGCTGGCGCCTCCGCGGTCTTTTCCTCCACCTTCACCTCCATATCCGTGTCGTCGCTCGCACTCTTCTCTTCCACCTTGACCTCCTCTGTGGCTGCCGCGTCCTCCGTCTTGTCGTCATCACGCAGAGGATCGACATGCTGAAGACACAGCTCGTACTTGATCTCCTGCATGTCCACGTCGGCCACCTGCACGGCGAGCGTGCTCTCGTCCAACGGCATGATCTTGTCGCAGATCTCGCGCGCGCGCTTCGCCCCATTAGTAGCGACTTCGACGCGGTGCTGCAGCTGCGTCTTGTTTGTCTCGTGGCAGTTCGTGCAATAGTAGTGGTGATAATGGCGAGGGGGCGCGTTGCGAGAGCTCGACGAGGACGCACGCGTCTTCTTCACGGCTTCAAGCAACTCCAGCACTGGTGCCGGCGGCTCCACCGTCTTCAACTCCCAATACGGCACCATAATGATCGACTCGGCACACTTGTGGCATCGTGGGTGCAAATCGACCACAAAAAAGTCGTCCTTCTGCGGCTCCAAAATGCCCTTGAGCTTTTGCATGATCGGATCGCTGTTGACCACGTTCTTGGAGCTGCCCGCGGGCTTGGGCATTCCGAGGGTCCCTTTCTTCGATCGCGTTTTCGTCGTGCTGCTGCTTCGCGTGGCGGCGGGGTCGCCCTTCTTGCTGCGCTTCTTCTTACTTTCCTTGCCTGTGCTTTTCTTCGACTTGCCAGTCGTGCTCGGGCTCGGAGCTGGAGTAGGCACAGCACTCGAGTCGTCCGCTGCCTGGTCCTCGCTCGGTGCGGGTGACATCGGCGTTTTCATGTCGTCATCATCACCAGCATCACCGTCTTCGTCGCCGTTGTCATTCGCCTCGTCCACGGCAGCCGACGCTGAGGTGGTGGCGGCGTCGACTACGGAGTTTGCCGTCCCGCCAGCCGCTGCGGAGGCACCTAGCTTGTCTCGCGGTCCAGTTCCCTTCTCCTCAAGCTGCTTGATCAGATCTTCGGCGAGCCGCGGCCAATAGTCTCCTTCAAAGTAAGGCAGCTCGTGGGCGGCCTTCTTCTTCAGATAGTACTCGGCGTACAGATTCGAGATCGTCGACACCAGGCCTTCCTTCTTGGCTTCCTGGAGCAGCTTTTGGTACCAGGACCGCAGCCGCGCAGCCTTCGGGATCTTCTGGTTCTCGGGTTTGCAGAAAAAGATGTAGTCGTCACCCTTCAGCGGCGGACACGACCAAATGTGGCACGTGTGGAACCCTCGGTTGCGGCAATCCTCCAGGAAGCCGAGCATGACCTGCTGGTGCATTAGTGTGCGTAGCTTCTTGGGCTGGAAGTAGTTGACCGAGTCCAGGTACGACACGTAAACGCGACCAGCGTTCGGAGCGAGCGAGTCCGGACTATACTCTTGCACGTACAGCGTGAAAATGAGCACATCCACGCCATCCAGCTCCTGGAACACGCAGATGCAGCGCGATCGGTACGTCAGCTGCAGCATGGCCCCGTTCGAAGTCGATGCGTCGGCTGAGGTCTTCTTCTTTTTCTTCGTCTCCACGCGTTGCCGCTTAAGCGATTTGGGCTTTTCTGGCGTGCCGTTTCCTGCCATTTTGCCGTCGTTCTTCTTCGGCTTCCCGTAGTGGGCAGCCAAAATCTTGCCCATCTTCGGCTTGATTTGCACTTGCTTGTCTACACTTAGCACCTCACGAATGGTCACACCAAATTGTGTCTCCGATTTGGGCTCGTCGCCCACAGCCTTGAACCCAATGCTGTCCGCATTGCCGAGGTTACCCATACGGGTCGCCTCTTCCTCCTGGGCCTGGGCGATAGACTTGAGCACGCGTTCCTCGATCAGCTTGGCCATCCTCGTGATCGGCAAGCGTTTGGCTTTGAGTCCGTTCTCGAGGTTTGGTTTGACGCCCTTCGCGCGCTGCTTCTTCACACAGATCGGGCACACGAACGGTTCCTGCTCACCAGAAATGGCGTGGTTCCGCTCATTGAACAGCGCACAAATCTGGTGGTACCAGAGCTTGCATGAGTCACACTCGACCCACGGTTCCTCGGCGACCTCGCTGTTTTTCCGCTTCAAGAGAGACGCCTTCGTCAGTGCGACCTCGGCACCGCCACCCTCTGGTGGTGGACCGGATAGCTGAGGCAGCAGTGACATGTCGATCGGGCCATCCTTCATCTGCTTGTAGCAGCTCGAACACCAGTGGTGCTCGCCTCTCGGGTCGCTGTAGTAGTGGGTGTGCCGACGAATTCGGCCAGTACACGGACCACTACAGAACAGCATGCATGGCGCAAACTTGAACGAGTCGCCACCGCAGAGCTGGCACATCTCTTCCTTCCGCAGCTCGCATCGCTTGAAAAGCTGTTTCTCCAGTTGGCTCTTCAGCGCCGCGAGTTGCTTGTCAAACGAGGCCAGAAGTTGCTTCGCGGCAACGTTAAAGTTGTTGGTGCTGCTGTTGTAGGCAATGCAATTCTCAAACACGAGTCGGACGTCGGACGAAAAGGTTTCCACGCTGTAGTAGTGCTCATTCTCGAGCCGCTTCTTGATGGTACCAAGATCCATGGGACACTTGATCACTTCAAAGTAGTCCGGAATGTTCCACTGCACGGGATCCACGGGATTGTTGAACACCCAGCCGTACTCACTCTCCATGAGCTTGTTCAGCAGGGGCATCAGCCTGTTCTTGAGCTCGGTCAGCGTGATGTAGCCGCAGAAGTTGAATCGAAGCGACCGAATGTGCTCGTCCAGCTGCTTCTCCGTCATCGAGTCCAAAAACGAGATATCCTGCTGGTTGAACACGTGATCCGTCCGCAGCTTGGCTTGGCTTCCACGAACGACTAGACCGTTGCTCAACTGGACCTGCGGGACAACCAGCGGAGCGGCTGCAGCCGGAAGCTTCACAGCGACGCCGACTGCCGGACCGACCGCGTTCAATCCCGCCAGATCCGTCGACGCACCACCCGCAGCAGCAGGTCCGCCAGTACCTGCTGCTGCTTGTTTCGCTTGAACGCGTGCCTTAGCTATCTTCGCCTGTTCTTTTCGCCGCATCTTCTTTTCCTTTTCGGACTGAAGCTTCATGGGCTTCTTCTTTGAGTCAAGCAGGTCAGCCGCACTACCTGTCGGCGTCGCGATTCCATCCTTCGACTCAGTTTTCACCATGCCGGCACCAATGGGGTGCTTGATTCCCACCCCAGCAATGCCAGCAGCAGTATCTGCACCATCGTGGCCCCCTTCGATCTTTACCGCTCCACCGGCCAACTTTTGCTGAGCAGCAAGCCACGCGGCATTAGTGGCAGCTCCAGATGGAACGCCTTGCCGCTGCGTCGGGGTCACCGCGCCACCATTCGCAGCAGCGGCAGCGGCCGCCGCTGCCGCAACCGCTTGCTGAGCAGCAGCAAGTTGCCCGGCCGCAATGGTGTTCGCACCGACCATAGTGTTCATGATCTTGATGAGGTTGCGAACACTCTCCGGGACCTGGCTTGCCGCAATCTGGAGCTGCGGCAGGTTGCCTTTGCACGAGTCGACAATCTTGATTGCTTTGCGCACGGGGCCACAAACCTCGCAAATCATCTTGTTGCACTGCTTGAAGTGGGACAATACGTAGCGCGACGAAATACAATGGTCTGTCCGGCACTGCCGTTGGTGGCACTCGCAAATGTGTTTCCACAGCACGCGCATCCCCGCACAGTATGGCAGTACGCACTGCGGCACGGCACACGTGCTGGCGTGGCGGAGCATACAGAGCCGTTCTTGTTGGCGGCGCAGCACGAGCTGCTGCTCTGTTTCGTTCATTGGAGGACGAATTGCACTGCAGACCTCGCATTGCAGGTTGCGACACTTTCGGAAGTGGGACAGGAGCTGGCGCGTCGACTTGCATCCGATCGTTGTGCACTGGGCGTTAGCACACCGAGAGACGTGGCTGAGCAAAGCTTTCGTGCGAGCGCAGTAGTCGACGCTGCAGTCGGTCGCTGTACAGGTTCGGGCGTGCTTGAGCTGGATCAGTCGGCGCTTCAATTCCTCTCGCTTCTGCGCGATCGCCGCTTCACTCATCTGCATGCCAACACTTGGGGGTGGAGCGACGGCTCCAACACCAGAGGAAGCTGAAGTAGGAGTGGTCGATTGAGCCACAGTATTCAACCCAGTGCTGACGGCCATTCCCGCGGAGGCTTGCAGCTGAGCAGTCGTCGCGGTCGTAGTTGGGATCGTGACGTTGATGCCGATGTTTGCTGCGGCGTTCGCGACTTGCTGTTGTTGCTGGAGCTGCTGCAGTTGCTGCATCCGTCGCAGTTGGTGGATCTGCTGCAGTTGTTGAATTTGCTGCAACTGTGGAGCCGTCAGGTTCATGCCGTGATACATCGAGGTCGCTGCCGTCGACGCGACGCTACCGGCAGCACTAGTCGCAACCGCTGGCGTCGGAGCTGGAACGAAACCCACAGTAGACGTCGCTGGAGCGGCGGACAGCGCGCCACCGATCTCCGGTGGCATGCTCAACGGCATGGCGCTGAACGCTGACGTAGCTGGTGCCGCAGAGGTGAATACATTTGCCACTGATGTCGTCAACCCACCTGACGCCGCCACACTGCCGCCCGACAAAGCCGGTGTTTGCATCTCGGACTCGGGCATGGCGAGAGGTTCGTCGCTGATTCCGTTGGCCATCTCGTCGGCTTCACGTTCTAGCTCGTCCAGAATTGAGCTTCCCCCTGAAGTAGCCATCGGAGCCGACGTAGTCGTAGTTGAGCTGATTGGCATGCCCACAGGAGCAGTAGACACTGACATGGAGGTCTGCATGGAGATCGGCATCTGCAGAGGTTGGCTGGACACAGCAGTTGAAGCTGCTGCGGGAGCCGCCCCCGGAAACGGCACCCCGGTGAAGCTATTTCTTTGACTCTGGAGCTGGACCGCGAGCTGCTGCTGCTGCTGACGCTGGAGGAGTTGAAGCTGCTGTTGCTGCTGCAAATGCTGGGCCTGTAGCTGCTGTTGCTGAACCAAATTCATCGCAGACGTGACCGCTGGTGTGGGCGTTGGTACTGCTGGAGTCGGTGTGGCGGCTGGCGCGGTGGCCTGCTGCTGCTGCTGTTGGAGCTGCATTTGTCGCCGCCTGGAGTTGTCTAGAGCTTGCTGCAGTCGAGCCTTAAGCGTATGCACATTGCTGTACTCTTCCCGGGAAGCAGCACTCATGTACAGTGTATGCTCCAGTCGCCGAGCAATCTCCCGCGGGTTGTAGTTCACGGAAGCTGGGCGGTTGGCACTCTTCATAATCAACGTCAAGCTAACGCACACGGATCGCAGAAATGAGTCAATCACGCTGAATTGATCGCACCAAGCAACTCGCAAAACCGAAAACTCACATGATCCGCGCGATTTGTTGGCGTGCACTCCGGTCAGCATCTTTGTCTCGCCACTCTCCGTTGGAATTGGATCCGGGAACTTGGGCGGTGGCTTGAGCAGTGGGGCTCGCTACAGCCCCAGCAAGCTGCGGAGGCATCGGAATTGGCCCCCCTGCTCCGACACTCGTTGGCGTCGTAACCTGAGCAGGCACCGTCGGTGCCGGCGTCGGCGTGACCACCGCATTCGCAGCCGCAGCAGCCGCAATTGACGCTGCGAGCGTTGGATTTACAACTGAATTAGCCCCCGAGACTTGGGCGATCGCTGTAGCAGCAGCAACCTGAGCTGTCGTTGGTGTCCCTGCCGTAGGGACTGCCCCAGCAGTGACGGGGGCTGATGTGGCTGTGCTCGGAGTTGCCGTGGGGACCACAGTCGAAACACCACCGGTCGCAGGCTGAGCTACCACGGATGCGGGGGGTTGTGATGGCCCACCTGCGGCCGTAGAAATGGTGCCTGTGCCAGCCATAGTCGATGCAGCAGTAGCTGCCGGCGTCCCTGTCGTCGCAGAAGTCATGACCTGAGGCATGGGAACACATGGGCGTCAATGAACCGAGAAGAATAAATGACGAGACGCGAAAATAATGACGAACCGTGGAGCCGGCCACTGCGGAAGCAGTTGTGTCTGGTTTCTGTGTACTTGATGTAGGCGTCCCAGCTTGTGGTGCATACTGTGGAGCTGGAGGCATGGGCTGAGATGGCGCGGACATGAGAGTCAGGCGGCTTGAGCTCAGTTCCTGGACTCACAGGTCGACGACGCAGTCCCACAAATCTGTGTCTGCACTCCAGATGCTCACGGGACGGATCTCGCCACTTCCAGACCGATGATCTCGGTCAGAATGAGCAGTGGTGCGTCGAAGAATACCCGCGATGGATGCGCACAATAATAATTGGTGCCTGGAACCACGGTGGCCTGCGAGATTGGACAACGAGATGGGCACCATGAGGTTAGTTCCGTGGTTCATCAAGCACAAAGAACCGAAAGGCTCGAGAGCAGTGGGGTCTGCGTTGGTGGCGCTCCATGGGGGCCGATTTGGAAACCAGTGCCATAATTATTGACGGCACTGTCCCCTAATGTAGCCACCCACAGCACGACAGAACGTGCAGGAAGTACAATTCGCAGCCAAATCAACTCAAATCGAATATTCGAGTCCGGATATGCCGTACAGACACATACCGGGCGCTTCCGCGCTGAAATGGCGACGCTAATCGCCTCCCCCAGAACCCCCTCATGACCAATTTTAACTCACCTGGAGGGTTTGCTTCCGCAGCAGATAACTTCGCGAGTTCTCCGCGTAGAGAGACGTGACCCACCCAGACGCGTAGTAGAGATCAAGGGGGGTATATTCTGCGCGATTCGACCGGGACCTCTCGTCGTGGCGCGCAAATATGGACTCGCACGAAGCCACCTTGGAGCCCCTTGATTTAGGCGCACTTTAGTGTCAACTCTTCCACACCGTGGTAAACGAGAAACCGAGAACCGCGGGAAGAATGATGGTCATCCCGCCACACACAACCACAAGAAGCTAAGTTCGAATTCAGGGATGTTAGTGGATGTTAAGTTATTGCGTGTTTAAATTCCATTGGGTGTTGCCCTTACCTTCAAGCAAAACATTCGTTAACCTCCAATTGGCACACCAACTTGGTGTGGCAAGTGGAGGTTAACGAATGTTGGTGACTTACATAACGTCAACAGTGAATTGCAAACGATGACTCAGATAGCAAATTGGCGCAAAAGGTGGTGCGAGGATTCTGCAAATAAGGGCCATATGTGGCCCCTAGGAAAGCCCCCATAAGCCTGCACTTCTCATGAAGGGCACCGTCATGATCTCCAGAATATCGGTAAGGAGCAAAAGGGCTAAGTGGCGTTTACCGGAAATTTTGCTTGCGTCGACGCCGCCGAGAACCTCGCTCTTAGCTTCAAGCCCTCAATATTCGCTTTTTTGCCTCACCTTTTGCGCAAAAGTTGCTATTTGAGTCATGTTTTTAAATTTCACCTTAACATCTAATACGGTACCGTTCAGCACAGTAAGAGGTTCATTAGGTACGACTGATTTACTCTGAAACTTTCCTTATGTGCGAAATATTGTTTACGTAAGATGTCCAATAAAATATTGTCAGGACAGAGGAAGCCGACATGATCAAGTGGTTCCCCCCTCTCATCACCTTGAGGGTCCCAAGCCTCACCACAGTGGTGACCACCTGCAGTATCCGTGGTTGCGGGAGGTGAAGGTAAGCTCCAGAATCTGGCCATTTTCAGTGGCTACCCTTCGCCCATTGTGAACTGACTTTGTGTAGGGAAGGGAGATGCGTTAGGGAAGCCTTTTTGATGCGTTTTCATTGCTTTCGTCGATCGTCTAAGTCGTTCGCTGGACAATCCGATGTGCTGCACGCACTGCCGTCGCCAAACAGTCTGATTTGGCCATGTGGAAATGTCGTATTATCACAGGATTGTTGCTGAGTGTATTCGTGCCCATGACGAGATGGTATCTCTCTACACGACCGTTTTGTCGTATGGGCACACGGCCATGATCGCATTGCGGTAGTCTCCCGGAAGTCTGTATACGCACTGAGCAGTTCCCGTCGAGGCCGAACAGCTCTTGCCCACGTACGAGTTGGCGTACCTCTTAATGATGCCCGTCGTGGACGTCGATTGCACCCGCAGCGTGAGCTGGTAATTGCCATAGCTGGCTTGCCGCATCTGGCAGGCGTACGGTGAGAACGAGTTGACCATGCTCGTGCATTTCCCAGCTCGAGCCGCTGTACTCGTCAGAGGGAATCTACCAACAGCCAGCATGTAGGTACCCGCTGAGAGGACTCGCACCATATACGAATCTTGCGTGTTGAGCGATCCGTCGCGCCGCCCTCGTCCATAGTAAGCGCTGTTGTCGTCGCCTTCATCGTCGTTGTACGCGACCAACACGTACGCGTTGGTCGTGGGGTTCCACTTGTAAAGGTAGACCACCGAGTCGATGTACGCCGAGTCGCAGTCAGCGTTCACGTCAGCGAACGTGCGGTTATTGTTCGTCTCCATCGATAGGATGTCGAACTCGACCAACGCCGAAGATGCCATCACCTGGAGAGTGTACTGGTCCACAGAGACGTACTGGTTGGCGACCCGGAAGATTGTGCCGCTCACGGTCTCGGAGACGATGGTCGTTGCGGCGGCTGTGACGGCGCACGACAGAACGACGGCGGTCGCGAACAAGCCTTGGAGCGTACGCTTCATCATGGCAGAGACGAAGATGGAATGATCGATTCTCTTCGGTGGTTACGAGTTCCACGGGTGTCCAGCACCACACCACTCCATCAAGAGCAACAGCGCAACCGTTGTCGGAGTCCCGCTCACTACCTAGCTGCTCTGTCGGTTGGGATCCAGCCGTGGCCGGTGCTTCTTCCTCGCTCGTTCGGCGATGCCCAAAGGACGTTTCCGTTTTGTCAGTGCTCCACTCCACGCGTCCCCCATGGGATGTGGAATGCATATTCCAAATACTAGTATGGGATCTAGATGGGGAGGTCCTTGTCCGATCCCACCGCTCTCTGTGCACGATATCCTCGGGCTCCCGTGCGAGCATCGTTCCTATCATGTTCCAGCGTATTGCAGTGCGAACCACGAATGATCAGTCTAGATATATTATCA
>JAADVV010000723.1:0-12758 GCA_023335905.1 Pythium pyrilobum
ACCACCTGATGCCGAGTTTGAGGTCGACGCCTTTTCAAGTCTCGACGACAGCGCTGCACCGCCCGTCGCTCTCGAGACTGGTCGCGCTATCGTCGTCGATACGATTCGGAGTGCAGTGAAGGACCGCAAATGGTGGTCGGTGCTGCTCCCCGGCCACGGCCAAGCATGGGTCGCCAGCGAGGACGCCACCATACCCGCATCTGCAAATCTGGCAGCCAGGCCTTGCAACGTTTACCCAGATCAACATGATGCAGATTTCCGAGGAGTCGGAGGACGCGGTGGTCGCGCTGTTCGAGCTCATCGGCCAGGGCACGACGGGCATCGATGTGTACGACAGCTCCTTCGAGGCTGCACTCGACGTGTGGTGCGCGCGCGTCTTCGCGGTGTGTCCACAGCTCACGAGCCTGCGGTTGTTCAGCGGCTTCACGACAGATATGGGCGTCATTGTCCGCGGTGCCGCTGAAAACGGCCTCCGTCTGCGCCAGCTCGTGCTCCAGGACGTCGAGTGCAAGCGCTCGGACCACGTCATCGCGTTTCTGGACACGCTCACCGACGCGTCCCACCCGCTCACGCAGCATTTGGAGGAGATGCGCCTGCGGTTCGTGTTTGGCGACGACGGCGACTACAGCATCGTCAAGGCCGTGATGCGGATGCTCGACAAGAACCGACGTCTCCAAAGGGTGCTGCTCACGTTCCTCATGGGCGACGATTTGTCGTACTGGCGCATGGGCAACTCGGAACTGGACAAGTATCTGAAGCAGACAGTCGCGATCCGCGTCGCGCCGCTGCCCGGGGACTGCAAGGCCGCGTTTTTGAGCGTACTATTTGGAGGCTCGAGCCCTCTGCGCTGTGGAGGCGGCATGGACAGCAACGTGGTCGCCAGCATCTTTGCCTTTGCAGCGCCGAGCTGCACACGCAGCTTCCGCATGGAGGGCGTCTTCTGAGGAAATGCACATTTAAAACTTTATGGATCAGCTCGGATATCAAGTGCTGAATCCAATCCACCATTTACGTGCCGCCCCCCATTTATCAGAGACCGTGTGGAGAGGCAAGAGCCACCTATTCGCATCGGCCAATGGAGCCATCGGTGCGCGAGCGGCTCCGCACGTGGTGTGAGGACCTCGACCTCCTCGGCTTTGTCAAGTGGGCGAGCGATTCTCCGCACCGCCGGCAAAATGGAGGCGGGCTCCACACCCTGTGGACATCCTCCATGAAGCGTCCGTCCGCATGTTTCCGCTGCGCCACGTTACTGAGATTCGAAGTCTGCTGTGCGGCGACGTGGGCGAGTGGACGCGAGCGCTCCACTCGATCTGGCCGCTGGAGAGCCACGGGACTGACCACGAGCTGGCGCCGCGGCCGCACGAGCAGTTTGTCGTGGGCACGAGGTGACGAGCCGAGACATCCTCACGCTCCATCGACTGGCCGATCTGCCCGAGCCGAGTGTAGCGTACGTAGATGTGCGTGCGCTGATGGAAGGCCACCTCAACAGCTCCCAAATGCCCCCCCTCTTGCGGTGTCCGTGCGTCTAGAAATTGCGTCGCGTTCCCCAGTCAACCACGTTTGTCTCGAGCAGGGGCATCGGCTCACCGAGCAAGGGAACGCAGTCGATGTGCTGGCTGTGTGGTGCTGTGGCCCGGCTGCGGCCTGGCGGCTGTTGCTCGTGAAGGCACGACTTTGCTTCCAGACACGGGCGGCCGCCTTCCTCGAGCCAGCCTTCCGTGAGGTCCACATCTCAGCTATCTACGGTTCGACGAGACCGCCAGCAGCGCCGTCTCGCAGCTGGACCTGATCGGCCAATGAGACAAGCACGGTCAACGTGAATTGGCGTCGTCATGCTCGAGGATTGGTGCGAGCGGGTCCTCGCAGTGAATTCATTCATGGGCCAGCAGTGTTCGTATTAATACAGCAGTTGACGGTACTGTACTGTACAGCGCGACTCCGCCGTCTCACGTTTGATGAGAAACGTGCTCTACCAGACGCAGACGACGCACTTCATCGCAGATTCTCGCGCCCCTCGCCGGCTCAACGCACACACGCTCTCTCTCTCTCTGTGAGAATCTCGATCTGCGGTTCATCCTTTCTCGCGACGAAGGAATGGGCATCGCCAGGACCGCGGTCGCGCAGCCGCTGCACATGAACCGGCGACTCCACACAATCGACCTCGTGCTCTGCATGCACGACTGGGCGACGCCGCAGTTGGTGCGCGATGGAAAAGGAGGTCGCCGCCCCAAACAGCGAGGCCATCGGCACGGCCCCGCTTGCGATCGCCAGCAAACTAGTGGTTCTCAGCGTGGTGGTGGTGTACTCCCAGCAGAAACGAGGAGCCCACGCGCATCTACCAGTTGCCGCGTGCGCTGTCCATCATTGGTACAGTATCACCAGCGGCGCGACACCCGAGGCGTGCATAACGTTAGCACGTTGTGCAGTACTGTACTGTACAGTACAGTATCCACTCATCAACCAGAACCCAGAACCACCACGCCCCCAAATGTAGCCACTTGCATGAAAGTCTCAGCAAGCGTGGTGGTAGAGTCGACTGTTCACCCCGTACCTAATAACACCCGTCTACAAAAATGCCCTGTCAGATATCATAGTGTTGGATGTCACAAACAACGTTTTCGCTCATGTAATAACATGATAAGCTGTCAGGATGGATAGGACAAACGGTGTCACTGGCGACGGGGTAGCTTATCTTATTTATTTTGCCATAATCCAACTCAATCTGTTTTTGTTGTGGATTCTGGTCCGCTTATGTGCACGGAACGCTTCGCGCGTTTGTTCTTTGTTGTACTTCTTTTTCTTTCGCGCCTTTTCACTTGATCCTTCCTCGCTGTCGTCCGGTCGACTCGCCTGACAGCCGCGCGAGTGACAGCCTGTCAACGTGACAGTCACGACATCGGAACGCGAAGTGTGTTGGAATTCCAATGCACACTAGCTACCCTTTATAAGGATGTCGTAACACGGAAATCGGTGTTGCTCTTGTTTGGGGTGTCCAAAACCCACGGCACTTTACCAGGTATTAGAGGCAATTTGTAGAGTTATTATTCGGTGATCTCTGCTATATAACTTTTTAAAAAAAAGTCATACAGTATAGCAGATTAAAAAAATGAATTGATATCCATTATCAGAACTAGTGCCCTTAACGTTAACCCCTTCATCCCCCGCCAATACTTCGAAGTAGATCGGATATTTCACTAACGAACTCGTGCTGCTATCCAGAAAATACTCGTCTATGGTGTTATAAGGACCCACCAATGGTGGGTCCTTATAAAGGGTAGCGACAGTACAGTACGCTACCGTACAGCTGCTGTACTTTGAAAAGTACTGTACAGTACAGAGCAGCGTTGCAGTCGGATCTTTTCGCTCACAGTGCATTATACTTCAAGTAGTGGTTTCACTGGACGATGGTCGCGCGTTGGGCTCAGCGGTTTGTTCAACAAGTTGATGGACACGCCCCGAGAGCCGGAGACCGAGCGGCCGATCCTTCAAGCACCCTCGTGACGTGGCACGGCCGTTCGGTGGGAACACCCCACTGAGAGAGAGAGAGAGAAAAAAGGTGGCGGCGACAGGCCGGACTGCGTCGTGGAGGCCTCTTGGAATGGACGATCGGTCCACTCTTTTTCGCCGCTTTCACATTGTGCTTTCGATCCTCGGCACCACTCTCCAACCTTCCACGCCGCGTCCTCCCGTGGCCATGCAGGGACTCGTCTTGCTCGATGAAGAGCTGCAGCGCTCTCTCGCCGCGTCCACTACGGCGGCACAGCATGCGTCGGGCCACTTCCGACTGCGGCCCAACGGCGGCCGCGGCTCTATCGCGGGCTCACAGGGCTCGGCCACGCGTGGCCGGGGCCAGCCGCGCACCAACTTTGTCGGCGCCGAGCACGCGCGCCAGCACGCCGGCGACGACTCGACCGTGTTCAGCTTCCCGATGCTGCGGCGCGACCCGACCGCGCCGTCCTCGACGGACGGCATCGAAGGCGAAGACGCGGCCAAAGTGTACGCCGGCACGAGCAGCGGGCTCAAGATCTCGGTACGCTGGATCCTCGTCGGGCTCGTCGTGGGCGTCGCGCTCGGCCTGCTGCTGAGCCACCTCCAGGCGTCGAGCGTCACGGCGCAGTGGGTCAGCCTGCCGGGTGACCTCTTCCTGCGCGCACTGAAGTGTCTCGTCGTGCCGTACGTGTTCTCGTCGGTCGCGGTCGCGATCGGCGACATCGTGTTCGTGGGCAAGGTCTCCGTTGTGGGCTTCCAGACCGCGCGGGTCTTTGTGGTCATGTGGGTCGCGTCGACTACGGTCGGCACGGGCGTCGCGCTGCTCTTCCGTCCGCTCTTCCGCATGGGCGACAGCCTCACGTCCTCGCCGCTCAACTCGGTGGGCTTCTCGTGCCCAGACAGCTCCACGCTCTCGCTGGTCACGAACAATTCGATCTCGTGCGTCCTCGCCGGCAATGCGACGCTCGCGCGCGACGCCGCGTTCACGGTCAAGGACGTCAACGGCGTGTTCGCGACCAACACCAAGTCGGTGATCGCGTCGCTGAGCCTCAGCGACCAGCTTCTCTCGATGATCACGCCCATCGTGAGCGACAACATCATCTACTCGCTCGCCAACAGCGAGCTGCTCTCCGTGATCACGTTCTCCATGGTGCTCGGCTCGGTCGCGGGCCGCAACTACTTTACCAAGACGCGCGAGACCAACTACCTCTACCTCATCCTGCTACAGCTGCGCAACACGTTCTTCCTGGCCATGGAGTGGACGATCTGGCTCTCGCCGTTCGCCGTCGTCTCCATCATCGCCGGCTCGTTCGCAGCCAACCAGGAGTCGCTGCGCCAACTGGGCACCGTGTACGCGTACGTGCTCGCGGCGTTCCTCGCGGCAGCGCTGCAGACGCTCGTCGTGTTCCCCGTGATCGTGTTCGCCATGACGAGCTGCAACCCGTACACGCACATGCGCAAGATGTTGCGCGCGTACATGTTCGCGTTCGCGTGCTCGTCGTCGCTCGCGACCGCGCCCGTCACGCTCACGTGTGTGCGCAAGGCCAAGGTCTGCTCGCAGTCGCTCGCGAATTTCGTCATCTCGATCGGCGTGACCTCCAACATCAGCGCCGCCGGCACGTACTTCCCCGTCGCGGTCGTATTCCTCGCCGAGTCCTCGGGCAACGGCGACCAGCTCACGGCGCTGCGCGTGCTCGCGATCTTCCTGCTGTCACTGCTCTCGTGCTCGGGCACGCCGCCCATTCCGGCGTCCGGGCTCGTGACCATCACGACCATCTACACGACCGTGTTCGGCGCCAGCGCCATGCCCGCGAGCTTCTCGTACGTCGTCGCGATGGACTTTTTGCTCGATCGGTTCGCGACCGTGTGCGACGTCAACGACGACCTCATGGCGCTCAAGGTCATCGCCGAGAACACGGACGAGACCGTCACGCAGGAGCACCTCGGCGAGCGCGTGTAGCCGACCAGCGCAGGTACAGTAGTTCGATGTGTCAGTCCTAGTACAGTAGCGTGTAGCTCTCGCTCAAACCAATCTCCATGTACAGTAAGTACACTAGTACCACCAAATGCCGTTGGCTGTGGACCGCGCTGCAGTATTGTTGCAGGTCTCACGTGGCCCAAGAAACGCGGTGGCTCCGGCTCCGTACCGTACGGGACCGTACTGTACGCTGCCGCGCAGACGCGGAGAAGCTTCCGTCGGATGTTCGAGCGAGGTCGTGACGTGACGAGCAACAATTACCTGGTACTTTAGTATACCTCAAGTATTAGCAACGCCTTTGGCATTCGACGGTGGGACCTTCCGAGAAGAAGGGCGACATGCACTGTTGCATGTACTGAACTATTAATAGCACAGTGAAGCGGCCGTTTGACAGGGAGGGGCACTCCCACAAAGAAAAGCATCCTCCTCGATATGTCGATGATAAAGAACACCCGACAGACTGTCGACCCCGTACCCGGTGACACCCATATAGGATGATGCCCTGTCGGAAATGATTCAGTCGGATGTCACACTCCACATTGATCGTGATGTCGTAACCTTATAAATTGTCAGGTTCGATAGGTCTAATGGTGGCACTGGGTACGGACTATACCGTACCACCGCGTCGCCCGCGCTGATCGTTCTCCCGCCGTCACCACGCCACTAATACTGGCGACATACTGGACGCAAGTCGCACGACACGAAGAAGACCAGAAGCCACCAGTCCTCGCCCGGCGAGCGAGTCGCTGAGTGAGAAGGATGCGCCGCCGGCCGACAACGGCAACGTCTCATAAAGTGGAAGGAAAAAAAAACGGACGGCTTCTCTCTTCTCTCTCTTCTTTTCTCTCTCTCTCTGGGTCGTTTTCGAGTGTGTGAATGAATCGACCCACTCCCTCGATTCCACTTTGTGGTTCTCCGCTACTTGACCGGAAGCGATCGATGGTGAGCAGCGATGATGGAGCGAGCCGTCCTGCTCCATCAAGAGCAGCGGTGCTCGAGCAGCGAGGGTGGGCAACCGCCGCCGCCGCAGCACGAGCACGAGCACGAGCTGCAGCAGCAGCTTGCGTCGGGCCACTACCGGCTCATGCACAACGGCAGCCGCCGGTCCATTGTGGTCTCGCAAGGCTCGGAGCTCGTCGACGACATCGCGGCGACCGGCTGCGGCGCGTGGGCCGAGCCGCCCGACACGGGCGTCCCATACGAGCGCAGCCGCTTCACGGGCGCCGAGCTGCCGCCCACGCAGGCCTTCAACATCGCGGAACGCGCGCGGCTCCACCCGCCCGACGACTCGACCGTGTTCAGCTACCCGATGCTGCGGTTCGACGAGCACACGGTCTCCTCCACCGACGGCGTCGCCGGCGACGAGCCGCCCAATCTGTACGCCGGTACGAGCAGCGGGCTCAAGATCTCGATCACGTGGATCATGGCCGGACTCGTGGTCGGGCTCGCGCTGGGCATCGTCCTCAGCGACCTCAACGTGTCGAGCAGCACGGCTATATGGATCAGCCTACCCGGCGACCTCTTCCTGCGCGCGCTCAAGTGCCTCATCGTGCCGTATGTCTTTTGCTCGGTCGCCGTGGCGGTCGGCGACATCGTGTTCGCGGGCAAGGTCTCTGTTATCGGGTGGCGGACCGCCAAGATCTTCTTCACGTTCTGGGTCTGCACCGCGGCAATGGGACTCGCCGTCGCGCTGGCGTTCCGCCCGCTCTTCCGCGTCCACCAAAGGCACGACGCGGTCTCCACCAAATCGCTGGGCCTCGCGTGCGCGGACAATCTTCTCGTGACGCTCACAGCCAACGCCACGCTGGCGTGCTCGACGCCATCGGCGAACGCCGTGGCCGACGCGACGGCGTTCGTCGTGGCCGACATCAACCACGTATTCACCAAGCCGGCGACAAGCACCGCCGTGGCCAAGCTCAGCCTCAGCGACCAGCTTCTCTCGATGATCACGCCCATCGTGAGCGACAACATCATCTACTCGCTCGCCAACAGCGAGCTGCTCTCCGTGATCACGTTCTCCATGGTGCTCGGCTCGGTCGCGGGCCGCAGCTACTTCACCAAGACGCGCGAGACCAACTACCTCTACCTCATCCTGCTACAGCTGCGCAACACGTTCTTCCTGGCCATGGAGTGGACGATCTGGGTCTCGCCCGTGGCCGTGCTCTCGATCGTCGCCGGCTCGTTCGCGAGCAACCACGACTTTCTCAGCATGTTCAGCGACGTGTACGCGTACCTCGTGGCCGACATCTGCGGCGGCGCCCTCCAGATCCTCGTCATCTACCCGTTCATTGTCTTCTGCGCGACGCGCACCAACCCGTATAACTACATGGCCAAGATGGTGCGCGCCTACATGTTCGCGTTCGCGTGCTCGTCCTCGCTCGCGACCATGCCCGTGACGCTCTCCTGCGTGCAGAAGGCGCGCGTGTGCACGCACTCGGTCACCAACTTTGTCATCTCCATCGGCGTCGTCTCCAACATCAGCAGCATGGGCTTCTACACGCCGATCGCAGTCGTGTTTCTCGCCGAGTCCTCTGGGAACGGCGACCAGCTGACGGCGCTGCGGCTCGTCGGGCTCTTTGCGTTGTCGATCCTTGCGTGCGCCGGCACGCCGCCGATCCCAGCGTCCGGTTTGGTCGTCATCTCCACGGCGTACACGACTTTGTTTGGCTCGCTGCCGTCGACGTTCGCGTACGTCGCCGCGATGGACTTCTTCTGCGACCGCATCTCCACGCTCTGCAACGTCAACGATGACCTCATGGCGCTGAAAATCATCTCCGAGACCACGGACGAGACCGTCATGCAGGACAAGCCGAGCGAGCGAGTCTAGCGATCGCTGGGCATACATATTACCATTGTAGAATAGAAATTCACGTAGTGTATAGATCACTCGCATCGGTGCTGCTTGTCACCATACCGGGACACACGAATTGTAGGTCCTATTAATATCTCCGGGGCGCGTCGGCAGCGTTCAGTGTCGATCTGTGCGGTCCAGCCCCACTGTTCCACGCTTCCGTGTGATGACGAGAAACGACGAGCACTCGTCTTTGTGTTCTTTGGAAACGCGTCCAAGTCCCTCAAACGGGCGCGCGAACCGCAGCACAAAGCGCCATGGCGCCACCAAAACACGCAGCTCGAGCGGTCGCCAGCAAGGTGTGTTGCATCTCGTCCCCTACGAGTAGAAATAGCCGACGCGACGCCGAGACGAGCCGCCAGCTATAATGGACGTCGCGTCGCGTCCGTAGTGAGTTAGGGACCGACCAGCTCACTCGCCGAACACGATGTCTCCAATCGCGCAGTCGCTTCCGTGTGATGACGCCGCCGGCCGCACTCTGCCGACAGCGCCGAGCAACGTGATGTGTCGGCGCTTGACCACGAACACGTCAACGAGGTACTTACTGTACTGGCGAGTGATCTTCTTTGGTTCGAGAATCTTGGGCATTCATGCCTCGGACAGACCGACTTCGCTCTCTTGTTCGTGTACCGTGAGCCTCGTGCTGTCTCGCCCGACTACACGAAGAAGCGCGAGTAGCCACGCTTTCAGCCGTCCATGCGAATAATCAACACGTTGAACCCACGCTGCACACCACCAACGTGGACATGTTCGATGCGTGCGTTCCCGATCACGAGCAGGTTGGTCACTGGCGGTGCTGCGGCGCTCGTTCCTCGTCCGTTCGCATTATGAACAACTGGCAAGCCGACGCGACCAATGGGCCGCAACCCGACGGGGCGTTCCGCGTCATCGGTTTCTACCGGTGGGGTTCGTGCAACTAACGCTGCAGTGTCTCCACGCCCTGGTCGTGTAGAGCAGCTGGCAGTGGTCTACTGGAGTTCGAGCCTGCCAACTGACTACCTCATCAGCATCAGCCCGAGAACACGGCGTCAAAGCGTCGTCTCGGTGTCGTGGCAGGCTCTGTCCTTCGAGAGCTTCGTGGGCGACATCGTCCAGCGCCATTCGCTCGCACCACGGGTCTACCCTCTTATAGTCTACTGGCTCACGCAACCTCGCAGCCAATCTGGAAGACGCGGCCTCCACACACCTCAACTAAATCAAGAAAGGTCAAGCGGGTCATCGCTTTCGTTCGTGGTAATATAATAGTGGGAACGCGAGCGGTGGGATTCAATGCAAAACAAATGGGCCATACGACAAGATTCACAACGGAAAATACAGTACCTATCGGTAACGTGGCGATGGTCGCCGCTATCGTCGGAGGGTGTCTCGGCAGAGTGAACGGGTCCGAGCACTGTGCATCAAACGTCGATCGAGAGCAAAGGGCTTCAGGGCCCACCAATGGCAATCACTACCTCGCCTTTGACCTGGTGGGACGCGAACTGGAGAATAAGTGAGAGCACGCGGTTATCCATGCCAAATCGCGCGCTCGCTCCACAGGAGGCGGCGTCGCGGGCTCCAGGAGAGACCGTGCTGAGAAACGCGAGGTTCCTCGCGCGTGCTTTGGGCGTCGTGCAACGCTTGTCCACGAGCTCTGCAAAAGACTCGAGGGGCACCGCTGGCAGCCGCTGGCCGCGCCAGCTCACTTGACACTCGAACCAAGAGAGCCGCGTGTTGTTCTGGAGAACGGCGCGCACGACGGTCTCCACCTCACGCCGTTGAACATGCTCGTCACCTGGAAAAACCGCGCCGATACTGACGCGTTCCATACGCTCCGCCATCGGATGCTCGGGCTGCGCCAACGAGTCGAGAAATGCAAGGAGCTTCTCCGTGGTGTATCCCGTGTGGCTCCACAGGCCGAGTCGCGTGAGTCGTCACGTGCCGTTCTCGTACAACGCGCTGACCAGTTGGATAGGGAAGGAGATGCAGCCCTCGATGTGGAGCCCCTCGAGCCGCGGGCACGCTTCGAGCACGCTGGACAACCACTCTTCACAGACTACGAATTCACCTTCTGCTCCCTGCAACGTGAGCTGGAGAGTTTCTCGTCCTACGATCTGAAGAAACGCTAGGAGCCGCGCTGACGCTTCCGCCTCGACTTCCTGTATTTGGAGATATCGGATCGCGCGAATGGCCCGTCTTGGATGTGAACAGGGCCCGACGTCTCGAGCATGGAGATCGCCTTGTACGTCGGCTCGTCTTACCCACGCTTCACCCCATCCAGGAAAAAGCACGCTGATGTCGTTGGCTTGAGTGTCGTCAATCACGAGCAGATCGGTCAAGGGCATCGCCACATCCATGAGTGGCGGGTGCTCTTCAGTGCTGTCGCCCGAAGGCTCCTTGAAGAACCGACACGCCGACGCCACAGTCGTGCCGCATGCCGACGGTGCGTTTAACATTGCAGCAAGTGGGTTGGGCTCACTCAGCATCTTCTGCAGGGTCTCCACATCTTCCTCGTTCAGAACACTCAGATCCACCTCGAAGTGGTCTATGGGGCTAGTAGCCTGCGGACTGAAAACGCTCGTCGCGATCCACTGCCATAGTCTCTTGTGGCGTGCAGAAAGGAGGGCGCTGTTCCTGCTGATGTCTTAGAATGGCCAGTCCACAGTCACGCGCCGAATCGATTGACTCATCAGCAGAGCCGAGAAGACGGCATCGAGCGTTGGAGCGGAGGCGCGGTAGTCTATACTCACATGCGACGCTGCGCGGTCTCTGCTCGCGTCGTGCCTTGCTTGCGTCGCCATGAGCCCGCCCAGCGTGTCCACGCAAAGCGCTGCTGAGTCTCCGTCAGCGGAGACGTCGTATAACGGCACGAACGGCACGCGGACGCCGAGCGACACGATGCGGCGTAGGTAGTGGAGGCCGCGCTTTTCTTCGAGTGCGGTACACGTCGTACTTCTGCGATGTGGAAAAGACTGGAAACTTTCGCGCGGCTGCCGCTCTTGTGCGAGACGACGCCGTTGACGTGTTGCAGCGCCACTAACTGCAGCACCTTGAAAAGCCATGGAGTCGTTTCAACTCGTTCGTCCTCCTCGAGCAAGTCAAGCCGCACCGGGATCTCGGGGACGGCGTTGCCTTGCTGAGCGAGCGCCGCTTCTAGTTTCATCCTCGCGCCGAGAAAGCCGCAAGAGCAATTCTGCGCGACGTCGTCCAGCACGATGCGCTCACCCCACTGATCAATGCCGCCAACGTCTGGTAACGCAGAGAGCTTGCACCCGATTTGAAACCATCGCCCTTCAAACACATCGTCCATCCAGCGCGGCGCCACGTCAGGCCAGTTCTCGCGCACGCGCTGTCGCCAACGGACAGGGTCCGCGACTGCGAGCAATGCCAGCGTTTCCAACTCTTCATAAACGGGCAGGTCGTTCGCTTGCGGGTTCAGCGTGGCCCACACGACGCCCGTCGCGCGCGCCGTGCTCGTCTCGATGGCGGAGGGCCGTGCAGGCAGCCTGAGTGCGTTGCGGCGCCACGCCATCGTCGGAGATGGAGAGCTTTTCGAGCGGTGGAGAATCCCGTTTTGTCGATCTAGCGGAACCGGAGGAATTGCGCGGATGGATTAAGTTCGTGCCAACAACTTCAACTTGAAGGGAGAAAAAGCGTTAGGTACTTACCCAATGTTGTATTTACGGTAATATTTGTTACCATATTGTTGGGTAAAACCCGAAATTGGACGCCCAGCAACCGCTGCTTGGGCAACAACATGCAAACATGCAACACTACGAGTACGGAAGCGTGCTGGGCGTGACCGATAGTGAGTGGACCTTCACAATTAGTGATCCACTTTAAAGCGGGTATACACTCGTCCACGGACCGGCTTGGCAGCAAAGGCAAAGACCGCGCTCACAACGGTGGCATCAAGCTCAGGTAGGCAGCCATGGTAGAGGTGACGCTGAGGAACGCTAGCTTCCAGAAGCTGGGCCACCCACGTGGCGCTGATCTGAGTTCCCTCTTCCACGTCTTGCAACCCGAGTTTGATACATTCTCGCCCAACGAACCGAAGAAATGCGAGTACGCGAGGTGAATCTCGCTCGACGACGTCCTGGATATCGAGATGCTGTATCGAGCGAACAACTCCACTCGAATCATGATGCCTGGTCGGTCGATTGGCCAGATCTCCGTGTAAATCAGACCGCTATTCCCATGCCAAACCCCATCCTGGGAGAAGCACGTCGACATCCTCAACTCTGAGAGAAGATTGTTTTCGAGTCTGCAAAGGCTGGAAAAGAAGTTTAGGCGAAAATGAGCTGGAAAGCAAGTTACTCTGTTGTGGAACGGATGAGGCGAAAATCGGCGGATGGGATTCGAGTCGTATATGAAAATGTTGTGTAGCAATGCAACGCGTATTAGTGTCTGCTATCAGATCGCCTACTGCCTTGTAGTTCTGTCTACTTGAGACCGGTGATGTTG
>JAADVV010000724.1:0-12755 GCA_023335905.1 Pythium pyrilobum
CTCCACGCGTTGCGCGCCAAAACAAACGTATTGACAACGCGTGGGAACGCCTCCAAGAGGGTTAATTACACCTGCGAAGATTTCTTACGAATCGTAGTGTCGTGGACGCAAGCTACCGTGTTTTGACATTTTCCACTTGTCTCTGCAACCACACCGAGTTTTGGCATTATGAGCACGGCAATTGACGCCCTATGATACGAGCGTTTTCACACACTTTTCCGTTTTCAATTTGACCAAATTTCGCTGTAGCTGGATAGCGGAAACCTGAATTACCTATTTCATTGGCGCGCACTGTATGTTGTGATGCAGTGTGCGCATCAATCGAATAATTCTCCAATTATTTATGATTGCATTCATCGGGAAATGGCCATGGAGGAGGAATGGATCCACCAGACCATCCGGCGAAAGTGATTGCAGAGATTTGCAATTTTATTCGATTTTTTTCTTCGCCTGAAGAACGTACAGTACAGTACTGCACTGTGCTTGTGCGAGTCCACAGAGCTGCTGGAACGGTTGTGTGGTGGGCTCGGAAATTTACAGTACTGCCGAACAGAAATGCGCTGAGGTCGGTATGTAAAAACGGCACGAAAGAAAGCTCTGTTTTGGTGCAGGCCACGCAGGTCTCACCTTCCGTTATAGTTTGCATTTCTTGAGAGCACGCAGTGCAGGGGCGAGAAGTGGATGCTGGTTAGCTGCATTGCTACTCTAAATCTGCTTTCATGAAGCGGCATGTCTTGTGTGAGGGGATCTCCCCAGCTCAATTGGCAGAGCTCTCGGTTCATAACGGAGTGGCTTCTGAAATCCACCTCTGCCCGGGATCTTCCGCAGAGGTGGGCAGGAGGCGACCCTGGAATAGGGTCTGCGGATAGGTTTTTTTTACCTATACTTCGCTACTGACGAAGCGAGTGGGTTGCACCTCAACTTCGGTTGGATGAAACCCGACGTCAAGAGACGAACCACATCAAGCCTCCGCTGTTCCAAGGTGCGATTTGGGCCAATCAAGTCGCCGTGTCCAAGCATTGTGCCAGTGTGTGGCAACCTACCCAAACGCAGTGTCCACGGTTAGCAGTCCCAGCAGTGTCTGGTGCACGTTGGAAGTCGGCGTAGCCCAATGTAGATTCCAACTTCAAAATTAATCATGTCTTGTGTGAAAGTAAACATGAGTGCTTTCTCGCCGATTTACATTTACGGGATAAAGCCGGTACAGCTGTCTCTCCTGAGTTCGCCCGTTCTCTGTCCGCCAAAACCGGACTTCGATTTTCTTTCACCTTTCGAGCACTGGCCGCACTGTACAGGCACTGTAGGACAGTCTGTACTGCTGCACGTGGCTTCCCCCATCGCCTGTCGTCAGCTTCCATTTCTTCCGCTTCCAAGTTGCTGACTGCGCGACCTGGACATATTCACTGCATTGACGCCGATGTCTTGATCTTGGCTCACTACAGTACCGTAGTGGACGGTACTGTATTGTAATACTGCACGTCAGTGACCGCGACAACTTGCCGGACATAACCTCTCATGTGGCCCTGGTGCACTTACCGTACACCGGGTTCGGCCGGAGGAGAGGTCACGGCGATCAATTGCTTCTTTTTCTTCCTTGCTACCGTGCGTAGTTAGTTCTCTGCAGTGTATCTTACTATCTGTATTACACATCAGCAGCATTAACACTGGCCGTCGTTTTCGACCGATCGTCAAAGTTGCGAGAGAACGTCGACTCAGTTCCTGTACTCATGGGCCATGGCGCCGGCACTTCCCAGAGCGTCTCTCAGTGGCTTAAAAGCAGAGTCCACGCGGAAGCGGCGGGGAGGGGCGGTAGGGGCACATTAAGACTAGTATGTGCCGGTAGTAACAACCTCGATCGCGTCACCGTCAAGAGTCTTACGTCGTGCTTTGAGCGATGCTGGGGCGTGCCAGCGCCATGCCATTGTAGGAATTCCATGGGGTTCTCTCACAGGCTCTCCAAAGGGTAAGGATGGGAAGCGCGTACGGCGGCGTACTTACTACCACCAGGCGTGACATGGCGACAAGGCGCGACGAATGCTATGTACACCCTCGAGCAAGTTATCTTGACTTGCTTGAGGGTGTACATATTATTCGTCGCGGCGTCCGTTGCCGTCCGACTTGCCGACCATTGGGTCAGCATGCAGCGCGATCAAGTTCAAGCACAGTAAAAGTATGTATGTTGCACATAGTGTGGTCCACATTATATACGGCGACACCGGCACAGCGACACCTCTCTCGATCGCTGAGTGAACGACACGCTCGGCCCTCATGGGGACGGTCGCGTCGATGTGCGGCCTCGGCCCCGCAAGCGACCACAGCGACGCCCACTTGGTGAGTCTTTCTCCCCTATCGATGCTCACGTGTTGGTGGTGTACGTCCTTTCTCATCCTGCTGTGCCCACGCAGGAATTCATGCGCGACGAGAAGAAGCTCTCGTCCAGTGAGCGCTCGCGCGCGCAGTCGAACGGCACTGAGACCTCAGTCGCGTCGATCCTCTCGAACGTCGACAGCCTCATCCCGGACGCTTTCCAGCCCGTGGACATCCAGGTGTTGTCAAACGGCCGGCGGCGCTCGGGCGTCCACCAGAGCGGCGCGACAACGCCGGTCAAGTCGGTCTCGCAGCTGGGCCACAACAGTGCCCCCCCGCTCTCGCAGCGGTACGGCCACTACAGCGAGCTGAGCGCGTCGGGCGGGAGCGTGAACGCCGGCGATAGCGAGCGATGATACACATGCTGTAGTGCTGCTGGTGGTTCAGTGAGCCCGAGAGAGAATGCGATGGGTAATATATGTGCGATCGAAGTCTGTCCTTCATTAGAGCAGCGCTTTCTCTCGCGTCGCTCTACTTGGTTGCAGCACCAGCAGTCTGCTGCACCTTCTTGAGCTCCTTGGCTATCCGGCGGCACTCGCGGTACGCCTCGCTCTCCTTCTCGCACTCGTCGCCGTCGCGCAGCCCGCCGCTCTCGGCATTCTTCGCGTCCACGCACCTGTAGAACAGCGTAACCAACCGCGTTAGCCGTGCCGCGATCACCACTGACCGTAACTACGAGGATACTCCATACTCACTTGATGTACGTCTGCATCTCGCTCTCGCACGGGTTCACACTGCTCGCGCCGTCGACCTTCGATGCCTCCGCTCCCATTACTGCTTTCTCTGACTGACGCTGGAGCAGAGCCGCTCATCCACAGCAGCGGGGAATAGTACCCCAGGTGCGATTAATAGTAGTCGAATGGGTATACACTTTTGTGTATACCAGCGCGGAACGTCACCCGCCAACAATGGAGGTGGAGATCCTCGTGGTGACCGACCCGGCGACACTTCTAGCGGACGCTGAGTTGTCGCAACGGATCGATGGGCTCGGCGAACGTTCGGCAATGGTAAGCGCTACTGAATCCCGTTTCTTGCGCTGGATTTGGGTGCCTGTGGACTGACTTGACGCCAATTTGGTGCTCGCCAGTAGGCCCAGCAGCTCTCGCGACCGATCACATCGACCGAGCTCTTCGCCACGCACGCTGCGCCACAGAGCCAACAGCTTCTCCTCGCCGTCACCGATGGTGAAGTGGTGGGATTCATGAAGACGGGACTGAAGCACCTGTTCTACGTCGTACGTACCGCGTCTCTGTTGTTGTGGAGAAGCCAAAGATCCACTTTTACTAGAGACGAGTTGCGCAGGACCGCAAGGGCGTGTACACGGAGATCGATCCTCTCTGCGTGCTCGACTTCTACGTGCTGGAGAGCGCTCAGCGGCAAGGCGTCGGCCTCACGCTTTTTTCGCACCTGCTTGAGGTGGGTCTCGCTCTCCCGCGACAGGTTTGCCCCTGCAACACTGTAATAGCGAACGCGAGTGCATGCAGACGGCAGCCACGACACCAGCGCGGCTCGCGTACGATCGTCCGTCCCCCAAACTGTTGGCGTTTCTCAACAAGCACGCGCAGCTCTGCGAGTTCACGCCTCAGCCCAACCACTTTGTCGTCTTCGACCAGTTCTTCTGCCCGACATGATACGACGTCTACACGCCTTGTTTGCGCACACACCGGCGTGTGCTGCTGCTATGATATTCTAATAACGAGTCGCGCATACGCAACCGCGTGGACTCTTAGGGATCAGAACGAAGGATGCTGTTATGGTTCCCGGATGACCTAACACCAGATAACGTTACCGTGAGTTTTGTAGAGGTGTGACCATCGCATGCCGGGTACGCCCACTCGCTGCCTCACATTCGATCGCACGCAGCATTCCGTCTATACTAGCTTTCACGAAAGAGGAACCATGGAGACAACCCCGTTTTAGCTGAACTCTACGTGTATTGGTGGCGATTTACAACTGCAGAATACCCCTGCGATCCGATTCCATACGTACGAGTTAGCAACAGCAGTCGTCCGCGGAACAGACCCCATCCTCTGCTGGGTCGGTCGTGACTCCACCAGCGGCACCTCCATCATCATTGTCTCCTCCACCGTCACCATCGTTTCCTCCATCGTCCCCTCCATCGTCTCCGCCGTCGTCTCCACCGTCGTCACCACCGTCGTCACCGTCCATCGCTCGAAGTAGACGTGTCGTTGGTGCTAGAGCTGGAGCCGCAGGTGGGGATGATGTCGGGTTCTCCTGCTCGGGGAAGTTGTAGTAACTGATACGGACCTTCCAGCACGCCTTGGTGTCGTCCGTGATGGTCATGTCCTCCTTCAGACACCGCTTGCCGTCTCCGAACACGATCTTGCCCCGAATCAAGTCCTCCGCGGTGTTTCTGTCCTTCAAGGGGATCACATCGGCGAGCTGGAACACCAAATCCGGGAGAGAGTATTCGAACTTGGCACACTTGTCGTCGTTCGTGCCGTCTCGAACGACGCGCACGACCTCGCCCGCTGTGTCTTCGACGATGCATTCGTTGTTGTCGGTGGAGATGACGCCAGAGGGCGTGTCGGTTTCTTCCATCGTCCACTTGGGGCACTTGGTGTTGTCCGACACGCGCAGACACAGCTCGTGGGCCTCGTCACCGATGTACCCGAGCCAAAAGTCAAACGTCATCTTGACGTCAACGAACTTGGCGATGTTGCCTATCTCGGCGTAGCACTGCAGCGAGCTGTCGGCGCCGGCGACTTTCTTCATCGTTGTCGCCACGCGGAGCAGCCGCTTCAAGTCGTTGGTCTTTGCTATCGTTGTCGCTGCGGCATCCTTCTGAACGAGGTACGCGAATAGCCGCGTCGAGATGACTGTCTTGCCATTGACTGCAACCATCTTCTTCGTGGACTTCTTCAACCCCTTATCGAGATGCACACAGTGGCTGTCATCCTTCGAGCCTGCAACTTCTAGGTCCAAATTCATGACGTACGGCCGGTACCGGTAGTGGCATTTCAACGAGTCGTCGACGTACGCGAGCGAGTTATAGGCGAGCCGCCGTGCAGGCAAATCCGTATTCCACACTTTGGCCCAGTCCGGGAGCAGTGCTTTCACTTGGTGCGGCGTGTTCACGCCGTTCGTGCCGTAATCCATCTCGACCTTGTAGTCGATCTTGCACCCAAGATCGATGAGCGTGCTGGCGGCGTTCTCGGTTTCGAGCCAGCAACCACCACCGCAGTTGGAGTTGGCGTGCTGCGGCACGTAGTTGAAGTAGAAGTTGGGAGGCATCTGTGCGAACGGGATCAAGTGCCCCGCACAATATGGAGCGTTCAGCGATTCGTAGTACAATCGCGAGTTGAGGTCTTTGAAAGCCGATTCGAACACTTGGTCTTTCTTACGATCCAGCCCCGGGGGGGAGAGCATCGTCGAGGTCGCCCGTACGTGCGTGACGCGAAACTGCGCGTCGACCGTGTACGTCCACGCGATAGTGCTGAGCGCGGACGTCACGGCGGTTGGCGCGCGGGTGACATGGGGGCCGTACTTGTCCCAGTCGGTTGGGATTTCCAGGACTACGCGAGTGTGTCCTGTTTGGGTATTTACCGTCGGAACCTTCGCTTTGTACCCCTGAGCGTTCTCGAGCACGGTGTCGGGCGTCGACAGGCACTGTCCGATGGCAGCCTGGCTGGTCAACACAAACGTGCCCGTGCTTTCAGCGCGATCGACCTCCTCCCCTTGGTGCACCCAGTAGTCGATGTGAGGGGCTGCCGTGGCATCGCAGACCTTCTTCGTGTCAAGAGCCGTCGTGTACTCTCGAAACATGTCCCACCGACGCGGATACACGACAAACGAGATGGTGCCACTCGGCGGAGCGAGTCCCGTGACTTGCTTGCCGCTCGCGTCACGCTTTGTCCCCCTCGGCGACTCGGCAAGCGCGGGCAGCTTGCCCGTGAAGAACAGGTAGCAATCCTTGTTCTTTTTCGCTCTCGGTGGCGCCTCGAAGTAGATCCACGTGCAGTGGGACGTGGCCTGCATCTGCTTGCGTTTGTTCGCAGACTCTGGCGTGCCCGAGAGACCGCTTCGTTCGAGACACAGTTTTTCACACGCTTCCAAGTCGGCAACCTTCTTCAGCAGGAAAAATTTGTCCTCCTTGGGCTTCTTTCCCGCCGCCCCTGTACCACCTGCAGCGGCACCACTACCAGTGGTAGGAGCGCCCGCAGCGGCACCGGCACCGGCACCGGTTGCCTTTGCCTTTGGCGCCTTCGCCGCCGACGTTGGGATCGCACTGGGTCGCTTGAAGGCGTAAGTCGTCCGGGCCATTCGCTTGTCACACGTCGTCTTCACTTGGTCACACAGAGGAGTAGCCGCTGGCGCACCCGCCAACCGGCGCTCGCGCGGCGACGTCAGGTCGGCGCGCAAGTCGCGATGCTTTTGGCCGCCGCACTTCGGAGAGCAGAGCTCACAGATCTGGTTTCGGGGCTCGGCGAGTCCTTTGCACTCCCTCTCGGCTACAACTTTTTCGATAGGACCTTCCTTCTTGACGCACTTAGGTTCGGACAGCTCCCACGCGGTACCACACGCTTTACAACTGTAGTGGGATCGCCACCGCACGCACTCGCCGTTCACCTTGTTGCCCTTCTTCTTCTCGTTCGCGCCGACGCCGTCCTTCACCTCGTACTCGCACGCGGGCAGCTCACAGTTCTTGCCACCGTCGTCCTTCTGGCACCGACACCACTTCTTTTCAGGCTTGAGCTTCTTTTGCAAACATTCGCCCGAGCCACAATTGTGCTCTTTGCTCGTACACGGCTCTTCATCCTCTTCGTGCTTCTTCTCCTGGGACGGAACATCGTCTTCCTCGGCCTTGGCGGCGATTGCGTCGTCTGCAGCCTGCGCCGCGGCTCGGGCGTCTTGTTCTCTCTTGAGCGTTTCTAATCTCGCGTCGCGCTCAGCTTGCTTCTTCACGAATTCTTCACGTCGAGCCTTGATGTTGGCTTCTTCCTTCTTGTACTCTTCCATGCGACCTTCCCGCTCGATGCGTTCTTGCTCGCGAGCCTTGCGGTTCTCGGCGAGCGTCTCTTCCGCGTGTTCCTGCCGCTCGCGCAGCTCGGCACTCCTCGTCTCTTCCGTCTCCAACAACTTCTGGCGCTCGAGCGCCGCCTGGCGCTCCTCGGCGGCTTTCTGGATTGCGGTCTCCCGTTCGTGCGCGCGCGTCGTCATTTCCTTGGCCCGCTGCGCCCGGGCTTCCGCCCGCGCAGCCTTGTCCGCGTCGTCGGCGAGAGTCTGGTCGTGCTTGGCCTCGGCGTCATCAGCGAGCCTCTGGATCTCGTCTTGCTTGTGGGCGTTCTCTGCTTCCTTCAACTTGGTATTGTACGCTTCAATCACCTTCGCGTCTCCGGCAGCGCTGGCCTTGGCGTCCTTGATCGCCGTGCCGTAGTCATCCCACGCCGTCGTGGCGTCCTCGACACGCTGGAGATCCAGGGCGTCCTTGCGCGTATCTAAACCAGCCATGAACACGTCGCTGTCGTGAGCCGCCTGCCTAACGTGGTCATTCAGCTGGGCTTGCAGCTGGGCTTCGCGCTCTTGCATCTCCTTCGCTACTTGTTGCTGGGCCGCCGCGGCGTCGGCCTCGCGAGCCGCGGTCCTTCCTGCCACCGTGTCCAACACATGCTGGGTATTCGCTTGCGCGGCGTCGGACGCAGCGAACCCTGCGTCCTCGGCGGCAGTGTGGACACGATTCTTCACGCTATCGGCAAGGTGAGCCTTCTGCTCGTCGAACAGGTCGTCGTAATTCTTTTTTTGCTGGGTCGTCGTGTCCTTGAACTTCTCGGGCATCGACGGCTTAAGGTCTTCGCAGGTCTGCAGCATCCGCGTGCGGTGCGGGCTGTGCAGCGGCAGCATGTGGAAGCGGCCGCACAGCGCCGCGAGTCCATCCCCAGCCGCGTCATCGGACGGTGACGCGAAACGGCGCTGCGTGTCCGCGCGGCCGACGTCGAGCTGGACGAGCACGCACACCAGCAAGAGCAGGCGAGCCATGAAACATGTCTCCATTGTGGCGGCAAAACTCCGAGTGAGCGGGTCCGAGGACCCGGAAGGCCGGTCGGGCTTGATAGATCTTGGCAAGGGCAAAGCCGACTACGAGGACTTGGCCCCCCGCACACACACACACAACACCAGCATACCTTGTTTTGGTAATGAGTAGAAACCGGTGGACAAAGCCCCCCCCCGGCTATGCACAAGTGGATAGGTCTCCATCGGATCCCACTCTCTCCAGGCCTCCCACACGTCTGGCTATGTACCAGCCGCCGGGTCGTGCATAAGTCGGACATGGTGACTCGACATCCAGAGCTTCCTGCTGCACGGCAAGCTCTCCTCCACGCGCGGGCCAACGACTCGCGGACGGACGAGGAGATCCACTCGCTCGCCTACCCCGTGGGTAAACCCGTCCGGCGTCCCAAGAGGTACACCTGCCCAGCGCAGCCGACGGTGGCCGCCAGTTCCGACCTCGACCTCGACCTCGACCTCAGTGTCTGTTCACCGACTCGGTCGACAAGAGCGGCTACCATCCGGTGATTTACCGAGCGTGTGCCACGTGCCTCCAAGATGAAGCTCTCGCTGCTGAGTGGTCTCTCGCTGCTCGCCGCGCCGGCGGTGCACGCCGTGCAGCAGGAGATCATGCTGCTCACGACGTGGGGCGACGCGCTCGAGCGCTTCTGGCCGTCGGGGCTGACCCAGGGTGTGCGCTTCGCCGCGAAGGACTCAACGCAGTGGCCGCAGAAGTGGTTCGTTGACCAAGTCGCCAACACCGTGCGGTCGTCCGACGACTACTCCTGACCGCGGCGGACGCGGACTGGAACTTTGAGAACAACCTGATCGTGATCATGACGCGGTGCACGGGCGGCGCGAACCAGCGCTGGGTCTACGGCGGCGACAGCACGTTCCAGATCACGCTAACCAAGTGGGGCGCGTCGCGCACGTACTGTCTCGACGCCGACGCCTCGACGCGTCCGCAGAACGTCATCCACGGCTGGGACTGCTCGTCGCCGGACAAGCCCAATGTGAACCAGCAGTGGAAGTTCTTCTACCCAGGCTATCAGATCAAGGTCGGCGACAAGTGTCTCGCGCTCGGGGTGGACAATCATGAGGACGAGCCGGTGCGGGTCGTCAACTGCGACAACAACCCGCTGCAGATGTGGAAGTACGACTTCGCCGCTGGCCACCTGCGCCTCGGCGACCCGGCGTCAGTGATGTGTCTCGATAGCTTCCCCGCCGGTGAGAGCGGCATCGTCCACGTGTGGACGTGCGACTCGACCAACGAGAACCAGCAAATCGACTTCAAGATCGCCAGCGTCAGCAGCAACACCGCCGTGTCCGGGTACTTCTTCGTGCGCGACACGGAGAATTACTTGACGCTGAGCGCGGACGGCTCCAAGCTCGTCAGTTCCAAGTGGAACCCCGCCACGACGACACTATTCACGCTGCTCACCGAGCTGCCCGGTGACTTGTGCGCCGGCAAGATCTGCACAAACAACGGCAGTTGCGTGTTCGGTCGCTGCCGCTGTCCGGAAGGCACGCAGGGCGACGACTGCGCCACGGTCGGCAACCGCGTCCGCATCCGCGCGTCCAACGGTCGCTTCCTGTCGGTCGGCGCGTCCAACTACAACTTGGAATACGCGCTGCTCGACACCACGAGCCGTCAGCAGGTCTGGTACCACTTCCCAGGCACGGACATGCTCAAGGTCAACAACCGCCGCATGTGTCTCCAGGGCCGCGACGACATGGTCGAGCTCACGATCTGCCGCGCGACCGAGCCGCTCCAGAAGTGGACCTACGACCTCTCAACCGGCCACTATCAGCTCCAGAACACGAACCGCTGCCTAGACGCGGACGTGCGAAGTGCCAACCACTCGGCGCGTCTCCAGAACTGCGCGACGGGCGCCAACGCCAACCAAGTGTGGGAAGAGATCTCGCCGGACGCCACGGCCGTCAACTCGGACATGTTCGCGACCATGATCCGCCACCGCGCGAGCTCGTCGCTGTGCTGGACGCTGCAGAGCGGACAGCTCGTGGCCACGGCCTGCGCTGCGACGCAGAACCAACTGTGGACGTTCAACGACGCCTACACGGGCGCCGGATCGCTCTGCAACGGCGACTCGTGCGCCGTCGCCAAGCTCAACAAGGACGCCAAGGACGGGCTCGTGGCGCTCGCGAGCTACGACGGCCAGCGGCTCGACCAGCGCTTCGAGTACGAGTCGGCCTCGGGCCTGATCCGCATGGTCAACACCGACCAGTGTATCGCCAAGAGCAGCGACGGCAGCAACCGGCTCGTGATGGTGACCTGCTCGCCCACGGACGCGGCTCAGTTCTGGTACATGGCCAAGCTGGACAAGTGTCTCTCAGACGACTTCCTCACGTTCAAGGACAACTGCGTGATGGGCAAGTGCGAGTTCGGGCGGTGCCAGTGCCAGCCGGGCTTCCAGGGCGCGGCCTGCAGCTACGACTCGTGCTCGCTGCTGCAGTGCATCAACGGCGGCAAGTGCGCGCTGGGCAAGTGCACGTGCGCGGACGGCTACGGCGGCACGTTCTGCGACGACTTCACCAAGTGCGAGGGCGTCAAGTGTCTCCACGGCGGCGCGTGTTCGCGCGAGGGCAAGTGCGAGTGTCCCGTCGGCTTCTCGGGCGAGCGCTGCCAGACGAAGCACGGCAACGTGCTGATGCGCGCGCTCGAGTACCAGGCCATCGGCCTCGAAGGCGGGCTCGTCACGACGGTCATCCCGGACACGCGCAAGAAGGACCACATGTGGATCTGGGACACGGCCAAGAGCATGCTCCGCTCGGCGGCGGCGGCCAGCGCGATGTGTCTCGAGCAGATCAGCAGCAAGGACCTGGGCGCCGCGGTCTGCAACGCGACCAAGGCCGAGCAAAAGTGGTCGTACGACGTCGTGAAGGGCAGGCTCTTTGCTGGGAAAGACGGGCGAACGACCGTGGTCGGGCTCGAGGAGTCCGTCTCTGGTCGGTACCGTCCTCGCCTGGGCACGGAGTTTGGTCAAGCCGGTGGCTTCGACCTGGGCTTCGTGGAGATCGACCGGCTGGACCTGCCCGGGTCCTCAATCCGCTCGGGAGACCGCGCCAAGTGCCTGAGTGCGTCGACCAGCGGTGCGTTCTCGGCGGCGGCCTGCGACGGAGACGACGAGTCACAGCAGTGGGAGTACCACCCGCAGAACGGCGTGATCCGTCTCCCGCGCCTCGGCGCGCCCGTGTGTCTCTCAGTAGCGGGTGGCAGCGTCGCCACTGCCAAGTGCAACGGCGAGGACGCGGCGCAGCAGTTCGATTTCGACTTTGGCTCCAAGCGGTTCCGCAACCGCAAGACCAGTGCGTGTCTCTCGCTGGTCAGCGGCTCGCTCGCGACCTCGGCGTGTGCAGCGGACGCGACGCCCTCGCAGGTGCTGCGCGCTCCGTTCCGCGGCTTCTGCGACGTGATCGACATGTGCGACGGCGGTGGCGCGTGCGCGTTCGGCAAGTGCGCGTGCACCGCCGGACGCAGCGGCGGCTTCTGCGAGGTCACTGTGCAGACCCAGTAGTGGTAAGACAAACTGGAGGTAGTTTCTTACGCACCGCCGAGTCGGATTGATGGATCCAACCACAATGCATTGACGCCTTAGAAAGCTTCTCGTCTGCAAAATCTCTCTCTCTCTCTCTCTTTCTGTACCTGGAGCTAAACAGTGGTGGGTGTGGGCCCGTTCGCGATTCCTCCCTTCATCGGGAGAGGAAGCGAACTAGGATGCGACCATGGAGCTCGGCGGTTGTTGGCGTACGTGTGTATTCTATAAAGAAGATAGTTTTACGCTCCTGCCGCTACGGTGCGTCGTCTTTCAGGGACGCGCTCACGCCGCGTTCTGGTTCAGGCAGACCTCAATCGTGCCGCCGCCGTCCGCGGGGCCGCTGTGGCACGCGCCGCCAGCGATGGTGCCGCCCATTGCGACGGCGGCGGGTGTCGGTGCGAACGCCGAGACCTGCGAGACGAACGCGTCCGAGCAGCCCGCGCAGTGGGCCGTCTACGTTGCAGTGGTGATCGTCACAGTGGAGACCGCGGAGCCAACGCGGACGCGAGCGTACGCCGACGGTGTTGGCAGGTTGTTGGCGTCGTCGCTGCCCACGACGCACGACGCGCCGAGTTCGGGGTGGTTGTAGTCGGACACGCAAACGCTCCGTTCCGACACGTTGCGCATCGGCAGACCGTCCCACGTACCCACTGGCACTCGCTTCCCCAATGAGAACGGGCCCTTTGAGCGGCCCACCACGTACGCGGTCTGTTCGGCGTCCAGCGGGAAGCTCAGCACTTTACCGTTCGGCGCCGAGCCGTCGTACAGCTCTGTGTACTCCTCCGGCAGATCCTCGAGCTGCACACACATGCACGTCTTGTCCAC
>JAADVV010000725.1:0-12751 GCA_023335905.1 Pythium pyrilobum
CGCGGAGACGCACGAAGACGATCGGGTCGGTCATGGCCGCCAGGTTGGTGAGCCGCACCATGGACCAGAGCTGCTTCGAGCGGCGGGAGACGTCCAAGACTTTCTCGTGGACGTGGCAGCCCTGTGTGTGGCGCCAGTGGACGGGCGACGAGCGGAAGCCACACACGCTGCAGGGTTTGTCACCGTAAACCCCAGTGCCAGGCAGGGAGGCCGACGACACCCGAGCCGAGTATTGCGGATCCACTGGCCCCGTGGGCACGACAGCGTGGACATGCACGCAGCGACTGGCCTTCAGAGGGTAGCAATTCACGCGCCAGTACAAGTCCAGCATTCTCCACGGCCAGAGCGAACCCGCACTGAGGGGTACGTAGTACGACCGGCACGCGAACAAACTCGTGCGCTGTCCGGTGACAACACGGACGACGATCTGCGCGATGCCACCAAACGCGACGACGACAAGGCACGCCGCGAGGTTGCACTTGAGGTCGAGACGGATGCCATAGTCGACGTAGTTGCGCGCCGTCGCCATGGCGCGCACCGCGAGGATCGGGATGTGGCGAGGCAGCTCGGTGAAGCCAACGACGTCGGTGTCGCGGAAGCGCAGCGCGCGCATCAGGCAGAACGTCGAGGACCACGAGATGAGCCCGGCCCAAGCGCCTCGGAACGCGAGAATGCCATGTCGCTGCTGGATCTGCGACGCGTGCGTACAGCGTCCGCGCGTGAGCCAGTCCAAGAACCGAAAGCCCACTTTCCAGATTAGCATGATCATCCAGAGGTTCCGCATCTGGATGGACGCCGTGACGATGTAGTCGATCGGTTTGAAGTCGTACAGCCCGTTAACCGACGACCACGCGTACTCACCGATCATGTGCACGAGACTTGAGTCGAAGTAGTACGCGAGCGCGTACCCGACAACCGGCAGCCAGCTGCCGTACACGATCGTGTGGCCTGAGATCTTGAGTACCGTCCACAGCACGTCGCTGACGATGCTTCGCCAGGACGGTGACGGCGTGTGCCGCTTGACTTCGCCCAAGCGCGCAGCGTAGCATCCCCAAAAGAGCAGTACTACGCGGACCCACATGTACAGCTGCGACGCGCCGCGAAGCACGCTCACGTACATGGTCCACTGGTCTTCGTCGCTCTCGATCTTGACGCGCTCGTACCGATACTCGTCGATGAAGACTGTCCGACAGCGATTCCAATTGTCACACCGCCGGCCGCGGATCCACGTCGTCATCTCGATTGCCTCGGTTGCATAGCTCGCGCTGGGCACGACGCGGCTGTCGCTGTGTGTCTGTTCGATGATCGTGGAGACTGTCATCGTCAGATCGAGCTGCAGACTCGGATGCTGGCGCTGCAGGTCGTCGAAGCGGATCGTGATGTGGTCCCAGATTGGGATATCGCGCTTCCCCGTCGGCTCAGTTGGGTGGTCGCAGTTCCACTCAGTCGGGTCGTCACAGAAGATCGGCCTCGACTCGATGGGGAAGGACTGGCCGCATAGGCTGCGAGGATCTGGGCGGCGTGTCTTGGGAATTGTGTTGCTCCGCGAGGAGATGTGGTACGCGCTGTGGAGCCGGGTCTCTGGGTTCTTGGTGAGATACCGGAACAGCATGTGATGAATTCGGTCGACCCAGTTGCTCTTGGTGAAGAAGTGGAGAGGCTGGAGCTCGGACTGGGCCGTCGGGAAGTACCGAGCTTGGATCGACGTCACGAGATCGTCTAGCATCGCGAACACGACAGCCGGAGTCAGCACCGTTGAAGCACATTGTGCGCGATACAGGATACAAGGCGGGTACGACGCGACGTCGAGATTCTCGGCGAGCGCTCGTGGCGCGATGGACAGGCTGTCGTACTTGTATGACCACACCTCGAGCGACTCGATCGGCTCACCATCGCATGACGCATTGACACTGACTGCCGGTTGGCTCAGAGGTGAGTCGGAATCGGCGACGCTCAAGTGGGCGACGGCGTACTCGTAGGGACCCCAGCACATGGCAACGCCCGGCCCGACTTGCTCTCGATAGGTCCTTGGGCTGATCGTCAACCCCGTTCGTGGGATGTCGGACACGGCGAGCGCAATCGCGACGAGCGCCAAGATACCGCGCCACAGCGAGATGCGGATACACGCCGCGATGTCTGAGGCAGGCACACGCACCGTAAAAGACTTGGTCTTGGTGTGCAGGGTGACGGTCGCATGTTCGCCAGCTTGCAGCGGCTCCATCACCAAGTGGCGCCTCGTTCTCTTTGTGGCGCATCGATGCTATCGCGAATCTGCTGGCGCAGTATATTTTCGGACCCGGCGGAAAACGGCAAATCGGTTTTTGGACCGGTCTCTGTGACGCTGCGCGGCTCGGCGGATCCAGTCAACGCTTAACTAACTGTAGTTTACAAAGCTCGATCGCTGCCCTCGCTCTTGAACGTTCATAAATTGTGTGGTAAAGCGACTTGGACATGTTCAGCCGCAGTTGACCAGGAGATGCCACGGTACGTGGCGCGAGTTGACCGTAGCCACGTATTCGTACGACCCCACGGCTCGCCTGGACGAACTGGACCGGCTAGTGACGTGTGCACTCAGAGTCCCCGGTGTTGCTGCATCATTTTGTGGCGGTGCAGTCGGTAGCAAGACCAAATACGAAGGCGCATCGCTGCAGTGGACACGATAGACGTACAGCGAGACACCGAGCACGTATAACCGAAAAAGCACGACCGGGTCCGTCATAGTGGCGATGTTGGTGAGTCGCACCATGGACCAGAGCTTCTTGGGTCGACTGTGGATATCATATATCGTCTCGTGGACAAGGCATCCCTGCGTAGATCGCCAGTGGACGGCCGACGTTCGGAAGCAGCACACGTCGCATGAAGTAGTTCCGCGCGTGGTTGATGAAGAGAGTGAATGGACGAGAGAGCCATGAGATAGGAGACCAGCAGCCTCCACGTGAACAGCTTTTCGGCCCGTCGTCTTGGCAAACGTGAAGCTCCAGTATGTGTCCAATAAAGACCACGCCCAGATACGGGCGCTGAGCGGGACGTAGTGTGTTCGACACACAAACGTGTTGGTCGGATGGCCGGTCACGACGCGGATCAACAACGTTATGACCCAACCAGTTCCCGCCAAAATGACGCAAGCCGCTAAGCTGCACTTCACATCGAACCGAACGCCGTAGCTAGAGTTGCTATGGTACACCGACGCGTTGGGTGCTGCATTGACGCGGAAATGGCGCGGCAGCACGGTCATCGACTCCACATCTGTGTCTCGGAACTGCAGCACTCGCAGCAAGCCGAACGTCGTCAACCACGAGGTAAACCCGATCCAGTACGCTCGGAAGGCTAAAATCCCGTTCTGCTCGACAGCATGGACATCTTTCCGACCGCGACTCAAAGCACAGGTGAGACTGGACACGAATTTCCACGTCAGGCCGATCATCCACACATTGCGCATCTGGAGCGTGGCCGTCATCTAGTCCAAGACGCCAAAACGGTAAAACCCACCAACCGACGCCCACGCATATTCACCGACAGTTTGCACGAGACTCGAGTCGAAGAAGTGGGCCAACGCGTAGCCGACGATCGGCACCCAACTGCCGTACACGATCAAATGCCCCGGGATCTTCAACAAGGTGGCACATGCGGCGACTAATGTTCGGAATGCCGATTGATTACGGCGTTTCGTCTCTGCCCTTGTGGCCTGAACACGTCCCCACCCGAGTAGAGCGACCCGCACCCACATGTACAGCTGGGACAACCCGCGCAGACCCCACAGGTACGGCGTCCACTCATCCTCGTTGCTCTCGATCGCCGCACGTTCGTACCTGAAGTCGTCAACGAAGATCGTCTCCCAAACGGATCGCGACGCATCGCAGCGCCTCCCACGGATCAGCGTCGTCACTTCCATAGCATCGGTGGTGAAGCTGACGGTCGGGATGAAGGGGTTGGTGGGATCCGATTGTTCGCCGTACGACGTCGTGATCATGGTTATGTCCAACTCAAGGTGCGGGTATCGCCGCTCCAGATCGCGGAAGCGAATGCCAATATGGTCCCAAATCGGAACGGTACGCTGCCCTATCGGTTCAATCGGATGATCACATTGCCACGGAACCGGACACGAGCAGAAATACGGTCTTGAATCCGACGGCATCGCGTTGGTCTTGGCGTGGCCGCACACGTGGTGAGGGTCTCGATCCGACTTGGCCTCGACGTGCAAACTGGAAGACCGGTAGACACTGTGTACGCGAAATTCTGGGTTATTCGTGACGAATTGGAAGAGAACGTGGTGCAGGCGATCGATCCAGTGGCTTTTCGTGAAGAAGACGAACGGGTTGCGCTCGGATTCTACTGTCGAGGTGGATTGATGTTGCGAGACCGTCTTGCATGGCAAAGACTGTCAGCGCATCAAGGTACCCCGTCTCGCATGGCTCGCGATAGAGGACACATGATGGGAAGGCTTCCACGCCGAGGTACTCCGCGATGACTCTTGGTGCGATCGACAAGGTGTCGTACTTGTACTGCCACAAATCGAACTTCTTCAGTGGCTTGCCGTCACAAGAGGCGTTGACGAACGAACCCCCGCTCCCCGATGTGCCGTTGGCGTCGACTCGAAGGTGTGCGACATGATACTCGTATGGACCCCAGTACATCACCGTGCCGGGCTCGACGGTATCGTAATAGTCTCGCGGTGAGACGATCATGCATGCGCGAAGGACATCCGTGGTCACGAGGATGATCGCCACGATATTCAAAAGCGCTTGGCTAACAGAGACGCGGATGCACCTATCGATGTCGGTCGCAGGTATCCTCACGACGAAAGACGCCGCACGGGTTGCCCGGATCACCACCTCTTCATGGGCTTCTTGGCTATGCCAACCAGACATGGGGCCACGCGAGTGAGTGGCTTGCATTTGCAGACGAGGAGCGGGGATGATGTCGTCTATTTCGAGGCCACCTACGATGGAACTTGAACGGCAGAGCACCCTGCAAAGCTGTGTGTGAGGTACCAAGAAGGCCCGAGGCCCAGAAATAAAAAACACTGCATACAGCACCTGAACTTGGCGGCCTGTGGAAGTTCCCTGTCACCTGTGGACGCTCCCGTCGATACCGTTCATTTGAAAACCGGTTTTGGAATGCCAATGGAGAGAAGCGCTGTTGCGGAATCGCGAAGGCGGAGGCTTGAGATCTACTCCTCGATAGCTGGACATTCGACGCTCTCCACGATTCCACCGGGTAGCTCACCATGAGGTGAGTATCTCATTCGCAGTCAAATTCTATATAACTCAACCACACAGGATAAGAAGAAGTCTCGGCGCCGAGTGCCGCGAAGAGCCACACGCAGGGATACTGGTAACTTTCGAATACGCGGACCTCGTCCCAGGTTCGCGCTAATAGAACAACTCGGGATTGACTTAAAGGGGCCACCAATCGTATACTTTCGTTGTGTTCCTCACCCATGCGGTTGATCGCGTGCTCAAGACTGGCCGCTGCACGATGCTTCCAGCTACCACGAAAGCACACCCATGACACATCCGTGTAACGATGCAATCAACAAATCGGTATTTGCGATTCGAGACGATAAAGATGGGCGCCCATACCTCGTGTGTGAGAAGACTTCTCTCATTGAGGGCATCTCGTTCTCGTACTTGCACTGTTTTTTCTCGCTCGCGAGTTTGCTTGTCGTACTCACTGACATCCCTCGCATGGGCCTCGCCATCGACTTGCATGCATACTATCCGGCTGTGGGGCCAGGAACGACGATATCGTACGGTCCGGCCCGTACGATCGTCCATCACAACCGAACCGGCGATTGCGTCGGCACCGCGAACAAGTGCAGGCGCACGGACATTGCTGGTTTCACGGACGACACAAAAGTCGATGGCGTCGATGTCTGGTCGTGCGAGTTCGACACACTCTCCATCTCCACGCCATCCACCGTCGGGACGTTGATGTCGCCGCCAGCTTTGGACATATTCTGGTTCATCAGAATGTGCCCAACTTCGACGACCAAGATTGTGCCTCTTCAACGACGACCGTTTGTGCTTCAGCTTCGTCGATATTCATCGATGCCCCGTGATTCATTGTTGTCAATGCATGCGATGAACCAGCGACGTTATTGTAGTGTTTGCGACTTTCCGTCCACACCACTCCACTGGAGGCCGATACCGGTACAGGGATATCGACTCCGCGAGAAGTATGCACGGCGACCAGGAAAAGCGTGGTGGCCAGTCCATGATCCGACTCGTGAATATCGGACTGTTCTCCGACCCGATGGTATTCGTGCGGCTACGCCTGATTGGGAGGCAGTTGCATCTCTATCGAGAGCGCGTTCAACATGAAGAGCTCGTCCCCTTGGTCACTGCTGGGTCCGACGTGGCCGCACTCCATCCGACTTGAGCCGCAGACGCTCTATTCTTGATGTCAGGAAGGGTCGTGCAGAACCACAGCAGCGAAGGTCTGCACACCTCACGCGATTCGAGCCACACAAGCGACGCTGTCGTATTGGTGATCTCGGTCGGCTCTACGTGCGTGTCGTGGACTGCGGGTGAGACGATATCATAGCACGCAAGACCCTTTCCCTTCCCCGTCGTCTCGTCGGCGACCAGGAATCGTGCACCAACGTTTGTCTTGATTGGAATAGAATGACACTTCAACGTTCACGCGCAGATCTGGGCACAAGTCTTCTGCCGGCGCGACCGCGTGATCCCGTCGAGACTGGCCGGATGCGTCTTCGGATTGGTGAAGGAACATTTGCAGCATCTCGACGCATCAGTATCATCCGTCACCTGTGCGTTCAACCAACCCTCTGGTTGCACTGAACTCGGTTGCCGACGCCTTCGCGCGGAAGACTTTTCCGCCCAAACTCCTTGAAGTGACCAACACTCCACTCCAAGGTATTGATATAGTGAATATGTTGCGCGAAGGTTTTCACAACGGTTCAGTACTCGAGCGCTTCGACAAAGTGCGATTTCCTCGGTTGCAAACGCGGCCACCAAACATACCGCAAACTTGTTTAGAGTATTGCGTTTTTGTTGCATACATTTTCATAAATAATACCGAGCCAAAGAAGGTTCTGGCGGTGCGGTTCTTTGCAACTATTGGCCGGAACCGCCCGTTCCGGCCGCCGGCGCGTCCCCCTCGACCGTCGCCACTCGGAATCGCAGCGCCCCAGCCACCATGCTCTACAAGCTCAGCACGTCCCTGCCAAAGAACCAGGCCATCGCGGTCATCAGCGCCGGCGCCGTCGGTCTCTCGTACGCCGTCTTCGCCGTCCAACGCTACTCCGGTGCGTGAACGGTCGCGAAAACCGCGCCATTCCCGTCATGATTGTCCCGTTATTGACCGAGATATGCGTGTTTGTGTTGTTGTTGTCTATGTGCAGGCAAGGACAACGGCGGTGCCCTTCCGGGTGAGCCGAAGACCACGTCGGCTGAGTGGGGAGCCGCCTCGGTCGAGTACGGCAAGGTCCAGAAGGCCAACCCGATCCGCCACTTCCGCGGTTAAGCCCAGACGATGCGAATATGAATGTGTGCATGCACAGTAAGACCAACCTTCCCTCCCCCGTCCCGCTCGTCCTTCCCGTTCCCCCTTGTTGCCGTGTTTCTTCCGCCGCTTTTTCCTGTCTACAATCACCCATCGTCGTCGTGACGCGTTGGCGATGGAGTCAGAAGAGAGGGAGAGAAAGATCGTGCCACTGCAAGCGAGAAGGGGAGGAAGAAAGATCGAAGCGAAGGCGTATTAAGTAAGAAGCTCGCAATTTCCAGCGGCGCCGTCGAGTCTGTTCGTCCACACGGAAAGGCAGTCGCTCGCATCACAAGAGGAGCGAGACTACATGAAGAAAACATCAGAAAAAAAGCTCACTGCTCACCACTCGTAATCGCCTTCCTTCCTCCCTGCTCCCGTCTCAGCGCAGCCGTCCTTACTCTCGGATCGCAACGCAGTCCAGCAGGGAAAATTCGTGCCACGTGTTGAATGCGAAAAGCCACGAGCAGCTCCACCATGCGCGCGGCTCTCCCTGTCGGTAGATCCCCATCCGACGTGTCTCGTGTATTGTGTCCCCCACGACGGGTTCGCACGTGCCAGCGGCGATCCACAGCGCTGCCTTGGTCTGCAGCGTCTGCATGCTACGAGTTCCACAGCCCAAGTGGGGGACGATGGCGAGTACTACAGCATACTAGTACCCCCTTCGTCAGCCGCCGCGAAGTCTCAGCGTCTGTGTACGCGAGACTCGGGATTAAGAACAGGGTACCCTTGCCGGCATCGGCCGCATTCACTTGGAAGCCGCAGTAGCGGCCGCTGAACTGGTCACGGCTCATCGTGTGTTGCGTGCACCACGTCACCGCTTGGACGAAGGCATCTTGGACTTCCTGTGCGAACTGCCAGCGGTGTGCGACGTCGCGCACGTTGAGATGCAGAGATATACTGCAGGAGAAAACGGGGTTCGTCGCCTGCGTGTGCAGGCCACTGAGATCTGGGGATTTTCTAGCGCGCGGCGGCAGTATGCGCCATACGTCCGGCAGCACAATTGCGCGACGCACCATTACGCCCTGCGACGCGACTCGATGGGACACGGCAAACAAGAAATTCAAAGGCTTTCGCTGCGATTAGTAGTAGATCGTTCGTGGCTTCAGTCCGACGCGGCGATGCCCTGAGTAAATAAACACAGAGTCACTACTTCAAGTCCTTGCTCTCCGTCGCATTAGTAGGGAACAAGCGTCTCTCGTACCAGCGCGCTCACTTGGGCTTGCCGCTGCTTCTCGGCCTCGTCCCACTCGCGCATCGCCTCGGCGCGCATCCTTTCTTCGGCGGCGGCCTCTTCTTCGAGCAGTGCGTCGTCGTCGTCATTGCGGAGCCCGTAATAGTCCGGCTCGACGTGCTTGAGCATGTCTTGCTTGGACCGTCTGGCCGGCGGCGGCGCGTCCTTCTCGAAGAGCTCGCGTACGCCCGGCAGATTCTTGGCCGCCCCAAAGTACTTGTACCCGCGCGCACCCTGCGCAGACACACCGTCGGCATCGTACGCCTGCGGCTGGCTACGCGAGTAGTCGGGCCCGCCAAGCGCCGCGATCTGCTTCTCCCAGTGGCGCTTTTCGCGGATGCGCTTGTTGATCTCGTCGTTCAGGTCGCGGATGACGTGCTCGCCCAGTCCGGCTATAGGTTGATAGAATTGTTAGCAGACATAAACGCGCAACGAGGAGGAGGAGGACAGGGAACAACACACCGTTCTGGATGTCGGCGACCTTCTTGGCGATCTCCTTGATGATCTGGCGGCGATACCGCTCAGCGTCGGTGATGTTGTCGCACTCGGTTGCGAGGTACGGGCGGCGACTGCTTGGAATACACACAGCGCGTGAGCCATAGAGAGTCCGATGCTGCGAGTAAGCGCGTTGACGTACCTCTTGAACGTGTCGTTGAAATCCTGCTTCATTGACGTCCATCGGTTCAGCAGGGACTGCGCCTTCTCCTCATTTCGCGCCATGGTATCGAGGTCAACTTGCTTGTTCTTGGTTGCTGCTTTGCTCTTGGTTTGGTTTCCGTGGGTGACAGAACATGATTTCATAATCAACTTCTGCAACTGTGAAGGTTGCACGAATGTCGTCAGCCACATGTCGCTAGAAGTGGCCATGAAAGTTGATTGGATATAATCTTCTGAAGCTTGTGGATCAATGTTACACGAGTGTGGGGAAAGTGGGTTGCTTGAAAGTATTGTATCATGTAATGGTCTATGAAAGTATGAAAACATCTCCACAATATGGCTACATCCCGACGTCTGCAGTGCTCCCACGCTCATAAGAAGAATTCCTTGTCTGGATTCTCGGTGTGGCGCAGCGTGAGGCTGTCGAGAACGTACTCATCCATGAGGATGCGCTCCCCCGACGGCAAAATGATGCCGCGGTCGATGACCTCGCTTGGGTACTGGTCGGTCTGCAGCAAGTGCGCGTACTGCACGGCCACGTTCGTCTCCTCCGACATCTTGAGCCGCTCCGTGGGACACACAACAGCCATCACAGCAAGCAACAGCAGGAACGCGAGGCCGGCAAAGGTGGATAGCAGCGAGAGCAGCGGGATGCTGAACTTGATCTCGTGCTTCTCGAGGTCTCCTTTCAAAGACGTCGTGCCCACGACCGAGAGCTCGAGCACGTCGGCGCCGGTCGTGGCGTTCTTGGTGAGCTTGACAGTCTTGACGGCCGCGTCCTGGAATAAATAGAAGAGCGCCGACGTGTACAACGGCTGCAGGGGTCTGTCGATGTAGAAGTGGTTGGTCTCGACGTGCGTGATGTACGAGTCGACGAGCGGCGAGCAAAACTCGCTGGTCAGTCCTCCGGTCGCCGGCCAGTTGGTCGACGTGAACCGCGTCTTGTCCACGTACTCCCACTCGTAGTAAGCGTTGGCTTCCTTGTAGTAGAACGGCCGCGCGTTGAGCGAGATGAGCTGCACGGGGTTGCGAAAGTCTCTCGACATGCGCGCCGCCGGCAGGTTGTCCTTGCCCAGAATGAGCACGCGCATGTACTTCTCCTTGAGCGTGCTCACGTTCAACGCGGGGACCGTGACGTTCTCGAGGTCGTGGAGAAGCCCGACGCAGCGCGACGCGTGGGTCGTCGCGTTGACGCCGCAGTCCGCCTCGAATTTTGGACTCAGATCCTCCATTTGCCACTCGAGTTTCGCGAACGAGAGCACGACGTGGCGCCGTGGGTGCGTGATCACGGGCACGTAGTCGTCGCCGTTGATGGTGAACTCGTCTCCGGACATGAACGTGCCCAGTCCGTAAAGGAAGACGGCATCCTCTTGTGGCACGCAGCCCGTCGGGAAGAAGTTGAGCAGGTCGGCGCTGTACTTGAGGTGCGCCGTGGAACAGTTCTTCATGTACGGCATGAGCTGCATTTGCTTCTTGAAGGACGGCGTGCCGGACTTGTCCAGGAACACGCAGTTCGAGCTGCCGCACGCGGACCGCGGATCCTCGTACGGGTACTTGGACTGGTCGCACAGCGCCGCTCGCAGCCACTCGGTCTCCTCGGGCGTGGAGCTATTATCATCGGGGACGAATTCTGCCTTGAGTTGGTCGCCGACGCAATACTCACTCGTGTTGCGGTACTGTGTCGAATTGAGGTACGGGATGTCGATGGTCATGGACGTGAGCTTGACCTGCGGGTTCACAGTGTACGTCGAAATGGCGACATCCATCTCCTCCGGAGCGATCTCCGGCACAGTCGCAACGAAGCCGTAGATGATCGTGTCGACGAGCACCTTCATGGTGTGCATCGACGGATCGGTGATGTTGGCAAGGTCCTGCAGCGAGCTCACGGCGCCGTAGCAGCGGCGAAAGCCCTTGTACGGGCCGTCTTCAAAGACGTCGCTAGCGCCTGCGGTCGCGGTCGCGGTTGCGTTCACGTTGCTGCCGCTGCCGCTGCCGCTGCCGGCCGTGTCGTCGAGTTCATACTGCCCATCGACCCACGCGCACGGGTACGTCGCGTTCGCGTTGGAATCCGATATGGATCGCTCGAACATGAGCTTGCCCTGGAGCAGAAGCTCGTACGTCGTGAGCCACGAGACGTTGGCGTCCTTCTGGAACTGAGTGAATCGCGCAGCGATGTCGTCGTCCGTCGAGTTGATGTCGGCCATGATAAACTCGACGGTGTGCGTGGGTAAGAGCCCAAAAGGCATCGCGTCCAGGTTCCAGTCCTGCGTCGGGAAGCCATAGACCACGGCCGTCGAGCCGACCTCTTTGACGGACGGCAGAGTGGGCGGCACCACATTCTCACTCGCATTGACGAGCACGCACGGAGAGTCAAGCAACATCTTGAACGGCGTGATCATTTGTCGCACGGCGCCGCCCAGGATTGTGTCCAGTACACTCACATTGTTGCCGATCGACGTGAGGTTGGCGGCTGCTGACGAGTTGATCGAGACGTACGAGAGCGTGTTGCTCGAGAACAAGTCGTCGTCCACGAATACGCGCAGTACGCCCGTGGTCGTGTGGCTCACAAACGCCGCCGAGATCGCGACGTTGAGCACGTACAGAATCACGGGCGAGAACGCCACGAGGCAGAGCCGCTTGACGAGGCTCTTGCCGACGCGCGGCTCGTCCCCAGGGAACCAGCGCACGTTCTTCAGGAACGCAATGGTCACCATGAGGAACACCGTGACGTAGCCTTCCATGAGCGAGCCGACGCCGGACGTGACGTAACCATTGATTAATTGGTACCACTTGATGCGAGCGTCCACGTTCTTCGACGAGCCCAGCGCGTCCTGCACACGCGTGTCGATCACGACGCCGTGCGCAAACACCGCGAGCACGGCCACGAGCACGACGACGGTCGTCGTGATCATCACGCCAAACTTGAGCGAGGAGAGCTCGAGCTGTGGCACCGACGTGGCGTCGCGCATCGACGTCGCCGTCGCATCGGTCGACCGTTCGCCATTCTTCTTGTTCTCGCTCGGCGTGGGCTGGTCGCTGGTGGCGCCGCCGTACTCGGCCGCCGGGTGGAGCTGGGCGAGGTCCTTGGGGGTTGTCGTGGTCGCCATGGCTGTGTGGAGAGCGGCGCCAAACGGAGACTGGTGGTGCGGAGATATGCGCGTGAGCGAAGTGAGTCGCCGAGGCGAAGAGAAACCAAAACAAACGTATCCATCAGCACGGAGTGTGGCCGTGGATTCAACGCGTGCGTCCAGCGAAGTGGCTCGTTTTTGTCGGCGGCATCGAAACGAAAAGACAGTCCTGCTTGATGAAGGGGTATTCATATATAGAGGATCTATAAGCCGTATAGCATGTTGA
>JAADVV010000726.1:0-12729 GCA_023335905.1 Pythium pyrilobum
AACGTGCTCCACCGCGATCTCAAGCCGTCCAACTTGCTGCTGAATTCCAACTGCGACCTCAAGATCTGCGACTTTGGGCTCGCGCGCGGCGTGGAACCAGACGAGGAGAACATGGATCTGACCGAGTACGTCGTCACGCGGTGGTACCGCGCGCCTGAGATCATGCTCTCCACCAAGGAGTACACCAAGGCCATCGATATCTGGTCCACGGGCTGCATATTCGCCGAGCTGCTGGGCCGCAAGCCGCTCTTCCCAGGCGACGACTATATCCACCAGCTCCAGATCATCTGCGAGAAGCTCGGGACGCCCACGGAGGAGGAACTCCACTTTGTGACGAGCGAGAAGGCCCGCAGGTTCATGAAGAACCAGCCCATGAAGCCGGGCATCCCGTTCGCGCGTCTATTTGCCGCAGCCAAGCCCGCTGCGATCGACCTGCTCGAGAAAATGCTCGTGTTCGACCCATCCAAGCGGATCTCGGTCGAGGATGCGCTCGAGCACCCGTACTTTGACTCGCTCCACAACGCCGAGGACGAGCCCGTGGCGGATTCGCACTTCAGCTTCGACTTTGAGAAGGAAAACCTCACCAAGATCCGTCTCCAGGAGCTCATCTACGAGTGCGTTCTCTTTGCGTCTTTCCTGTCTCCTTGGCTGCGCTTTGCTGACTCTTGCCGTTTGCGATTGCTGAAAACAGGGAGATCTGCAAATTCCACCCTTCGCTTCCTCCGTGTCCACCGCGAGAAGCCGAGTCGTCAGGGATCTGAGAGCACAGAAATAATCCATCCACGATGAAGAGAGGCTCCGCGGCGAACGACGAAAATCCAAAACACAACCACTCACGCATTCAAACCCAGTACAAATACTCCCCACGCCTGAGAAAGGGGCAAATGTCATACTACGAAAGCCATCACATGCGCTTGTTTCTTGCTCCAATCTGCCGCGCGTGGCGATGTATTCTTGTGTTGTGCTTTGCTGTTTTTCTTCACTTCGCTGGCTGGTGATAGTTCGTCCACGGGCCGCTGTCCTTGGCGTAAAAGTCCATCGGGTACGAGCCTTCGCGCCACGCCGTGTGGCCCAGCAGCACCTCGGCTTCGTACGGGGACAGCAATGGCTTTGGGAACGCGTATCCCCAGTCGATCGAGAGGCGCGGGCACGCGACCTGGATCCACGCGTCGACCTCACCAAACACGCCGAGCTGCAGAGCATTCCATAGGTCAGGACGAATGCAGAGAGGAGTGGACGAGGTGCAGCCTTCGTGTAGTTGTGCTCACCTTTTCGGGGAAGATCTCGGAGAGCAGTAGGATAAAGTACTCTTTGCCTTGCTCTTCTAGCATCTGCTTCAAGTGGTTGAGGATCAGCGGGTTCCCCTGGCGGCCGAGCGTGCCGAGGATGATGCCGAAGCGCTGGGCCGACTTGGCCTTCTCAATGGCCTCGTGGCGAACCTCCATCATTTGAGGCAGGTCATAGTTCTCGATGGAGAGGACCTTGGGGTACGGATCGTAGCGGTAGGCCTGGATGTGCGGGTTTTGGATCATGGCCGACTGCAAACAAGACGAATGAGTGAATAAATGACGGATGCACGGGACGGGACCCGATAGATGTAGACAACAAGCCTTACCTCCAAATGGAAGCGACCGTCGGCAATGAACACGAGAGCGTCGACGTCATCCAGCGTGGGGGACGTGCAGCCCAGGACTTCGCCGGGGGACAGCGGCTTGATCTGCGGCACGTAGAGCTTGGCGAAGTAGTCCTTGAGCTTGGTCGAGACGAGATGCATCGAACTGCCGAACTGGATCGTACCCATCAACGCGATCTATACTCATCATACAACGGAGGGCCACTGCAGATGAGTATAAAGGGTACATGTGTGTGTGGGGTGTGTGTGGCAACGCACCTTCTTGTCTTGCGGAAACGTGAGCTTCATGCACTCGATCAACTGATACAGCGACACGAGATCAGTCGCGATGGCACATGACTAAAAGTAGGACGCGGAGACAGCATGCTTACGTGTTCCACGTCAATCGTGATGTCCACAAAGACGTACAGCATCTTAATGGTCGTGACATCGATGGGCACGAGACACGAGTGGCCGTAGTGCACCATGAAGTCGGCGCCGAGCGCCAGCGCCGTGAGATCGTCCACGCAGCAGGCGCCGTACGTGACGTCACCGAGAATGATCGTATCGGCGCCAGTGAACCGCTCGATGATGTCGGAGATCACACACGAGTAGAGCAGCAATCCCTCTGGGAACTGCAGCGCCACGCGCTTGCTGCCGGCCTGCTGGATGCGCCACACGGTCTTGCGGATCTCAAAGTTGTAGTTCCACGGGAGCTGCTCGATCGCGCGCGTGAGCTCCGGATCATTCTGGATCGACTCGGGGATCTGGTTGGCCATGCGCCGCTTAAGCGCAGCCTCCGAGGCCTTCTTGCGCGGCTTGCGCACCACCAGATCGCTAGTCGGCGTTGCCACGTTGCAGCAGCTCCTACCGCCGTCAGCGGCAGCGCCAGTGCACACATTCGTACCGCTGCTGCAGCATGCTGATGGGGTGGACTTGGCGGCCTTGCCTGAGAAGCGCGGTGGCTCCAGCGAGGGCGAAGCGTCCGCTGCGTCAAGTGGCTCCATTTTCGTGCCGTTCGTGACCAACAAACTTGCTGCATCCTGCGGTATGGGCACATTTGACTAAGTACGATCCTTATTTTGGGTGTATGGAAATTGTAATATAGGTCGATCACGTTCTGTCAAAACTGACATGTCGCCAGCATAATCATCCGATCGTCCGAAAACAGCTGCGATCGTGGGACTGGCCCGTAATCCTCCACGCTTCTGATTGGTCAACTGGAAATGATTGGCTCATACCGAACCCTGTGCAACTGAACCCTTCCCCTTTTTGCATTGGTGGAGAATCTCCGCCAATGAGGGGCCACGCGACATGTCCCTCGTGTTCCCTCATTGGCCTCCCTCGTCACCCATCAACCAATCGCAGCTGTCTCTCGATTCGCGAGGGGACAGTGGATTCCCTCCCGCTCTTCTCTTCGCAGTTCTCCCCCTTCCCCTCCCCTCCTCCTCCTCCTTTCGTTGGGTTTCTTTGGTGGAGAGCCGCTTGCGTAAACGCACCCGCGGGGCTTGTCGGTCTGGCCCTTGCGTAATCACGAGCCGCCATTTCGGCTCTCCCCGCGTGCGACTCAAGGCCTCTTCTCCGGTGAGCAGCTCTTCGCGACCAAACGCTTGCGTATCGAACGGATCGTGGAAGCATCCAGGCGCAGATTGAAGCGACGGACGAATAATCACCCTCGGCGTGCAACGTGTCTCTCGCCCTCACCATGGACGCCTTCCACAACCTCCTGCGCGAAGCCAGCTCGCGCAGCGCGCCCAACGGCGGCGCCAACAACAACTCGCTCTCCGGCCCCGGCTCGCTCGGCCACGCACTCGGCATGGCGGGCGCGAACGGCATGGGCATGCCCATGGGCATGAACCTCATGAACAATTTGCCCGGCGCCGGCACACTCGCGCCGATCCACCGCATGAACCCGCTCATGGCCGCCAACTCGCAGATGTTCCCCAACCTCAACTCGGGTATGCCAGGCATGAGCGCGCCGATGAGCGCGACGACGCCCGCGTCAGCAGCCAGCACGCCCGCGGCCGCGACCGGCAAGGGTAAGACGGCCGCCAAGGCGCCGGCCGCGTCCAAGAAGCGCAAGGCGCCGGCCAGCGCAACGCCGTCGATCGCTGATGGAGACGGTGATGACTCGGACGACGGCAAGCAGCCAGAGGAGTACGAAGACCCCAAGGCCAAGCGTCGTGCGCAGATCGCCAAGGCTGCGCGGAAGCACCGTCAGCGCCAGAAGGTCAGTCAATGCCAGTGGAGGGCTTTCAGAGATGGGATGGGTTGCTGATGTGTGTATTGTTCGTCTTCTGCAAAACAGGACGAGCTGATCGCTCTCCGTGCCAAGGTCAAGGATTTGAAAGAGCAGATCGAGGTCTTGCAGTCGTCCGAACCGTCCGAGCACAACACGGAGCTCGGCTGGAAGCAGGAGGCCGAGCAGCACGCCGAGATCCGTGCTCGTGTCGACCAGGAGAACGAGTTCCTCCGGAAGACGCTGATGGAACAGATGAAGTTCATCCAGCGTCTCCAGGACTACTTCACCAAGCAGCCTCTGCTCAACGTACGTGCTTTGGCAGCTGTGGCTCGTTCTCGTCCTGTTTCCAAGCCATCTCATCTCATGACGTCGTCGTGTCCTCTTTCTCACAGATGCCGTCGCTCGACCTGATCTTGAACGCCGGTGGCACGACCACAACCCCCGCGGCCTTGACCAACACCATCACGGCCTCGGCCTCGTCGTCGGCCTCGTCGACGCCCGCGCCGTCGTCGGCTCTCCAGATCCAGTCGAGCTCGTTCCAGGACCAGCTTCGTCGCCTCGCCAACGACGCCATGTCGGGTGCGGACAAGGCCCTGCTGGACTGTGAGAACGCCTTTCGTAACCCGAAGAACCCGACCATGACGTACTTTGGCTTGGAAGTGCAGTATGAGATGAGCAAGACGGAGATGGGTATCTTTTTCCGACACCACATCTACAACTGCGATGCCTCGGCGGTCGTGGATGATCTCTGGGACTGTGTGGGCAACTCTTCGTTCGAGAAGAAGTTCCCGTTCATGGAGGCGGTCGACATGCTGGAAGAGCTGGACCCGATGACGAAGTACGTGCGACGGGTGGTCAACCTCACGATGGGCAACGAGAGCGGCCAGCCGAATGGCACCATCAAGGAGGAGAGCCTCGTGGTCGTGCAGAAGCGCGAGAACCCGGACGGCAGCATCTACTTCATCACGCGCTCGGTCAAGAGCGACCCAAACCACACCAAGGCTGCCGACGTGATCCGCCGCAACCAGACCACAACGTAAGTTTTCCTCTATTTGTGCCTGTCCTCACCACCGGAACGCAGTCTCACTGACCGTGCTTTGTTTTACCATGGTATGTACAGTGTGTCTCTCCGGAACTTCAACGACGCGAACGGCAGCGGCTGCCTCATGCTCTGGTCCGTCAAGGTGCTCGTCGACAAGGACTCGGAGGACCGATCGAAGCCGGCCAACATCCCGGACATCATCCTCAAGAACCTCTTCGAGATCACGCCGGTGTACGTCAAGGCCATCGTCGACCGTGCGCGCGGCATCATGCAGCACACCTAAGTGGAGCGGTGCCGTCACCATCTCCACTCTACTGCGTTCACCCGTTCAGCACAATAGCGCCCCCTCCCCCCCACCATCACCACCGTCACGTCGCGATCGGAGCCATAGGGACGATCAAGTCGAAGCTAGGCGCCAATTTGGAATCGCCGAATTGGTCACTATATAATGTTATTCGTTGGATGGAACGTCGCCCGCGTCCGTGCTTCCGTTGTGTCTCTCCCCTCGTCAATAGACCACGCACTCGCAGCAGCGTCGTGCTCTATCAGTAAGACGACTTGCGCGAATCGCGGCGTCCGCGGTTGTGGTCTCGGTCTCGTCCCCAGCTTCGCGAGCGGCTCCGTTCACGGTGGCGTGGGGGATCACGTCGAGGACTGTGCGCCGCGCGCTCACGACTTCGGCTGCGGCGATTGCCGGCGCGGGCTGAATCCGAATCCTTGCGACGTGGCACGGGGGAGCGACTCCGCCGCTTCTCAGGATGACGAGCCGGTAGTTGACGTGGCGACGCCGTCGACGACGTCGACGACGGCAACGGATGCGGAGTCGGACGAAGCGATACGTCATCTGGGACAATGACGGCACTGGCAACCGAACGACCGCACGGCGAACGATGAGTTGACATATCCTCGATGCCCGAAGTCCAGTGGCCATCCGTCTCACCTGTACGACTGCCTCAACCGCGCCAGCGCCGCGGCTTCGCGCTCAGCCTTGCTCGCTCGGACGGTCTACGCAGGGGCGTGGAGGTCGACGCGTGAGGGGGGAATCGGCGAAGCATCTCGGTGCGGTTATTCAGTTCGTACCTTCTTTTTCACGCCAAAGTCATCGTACCCGTCCTCATCGACCTCTTTCTTCGCGGACGCGACACTGCAAAACAAACACGCGGCAAGTCCACGCGTCAGCAATAATCGCACGTCTTCTTTGACGTTGGGAAGCGGGGCACGGCCAAGTTGATTACCGATCCTGGCGCTCGTTGAAGCCGCCGCCGGCTCCGTCTCGCTTCTCGTCCTGCCGTCATACAGCGCCGCCCGTCAGCATGGCGTTTCTCCTCGCTCTCAGTTTGCAAAACGCGACGTACCACGCCCGCCATCCCGGGCTTCGGCCCCTTGCAGATATTGCACTCGGAACGGCGCTCCCAGTTCATGTTCCCACACCTGGCGTCGAGTGAGTGGTGGCACAACTTGTGAGTCGAGCCCTTGCATCCATGGGGGGGCTGACGAACGTACACAGTGCAGGCCCAGTCGCCGGCCTTGAAGAGACCGGGGGGACCACGCGCATCGAGAGGCACACTCGCTGGCGGGCCGCCGCCAGACGCCGCCGAGCCTCCGACACCTTCGGGACGCGCCGTGTGGCAGCGATTGCACTCGGTGCGACGCGCGAAATTGACGTTGGTGCAGCTTCCAGAGCGATACAGAGCGCGATTAGCACCTACATAGAAAGCTAAGCACCTAGCACATTCGCTGGTTACCCTGGGTTGGGGCATTTCCAATCTCCGTCGGCGAGACTGGGCCCTCCGCGACCGCCGCTACCGCGGCCTCGACCTCCCATCATGGTTCCGCAAGAGTCCACACGATACCCAACAGATTCGGCAAAGATCAGATCTGATACCAACACCAACACGACTGATTCCAGCGAGGCCCCTAAAAGTGTACCCATGTCTGAAAGGGTCGTGCATCACAATTGTCGTGCTCCCTCTGTGTGTGCAGGCGGCTCTGCGCCCGCTGACACGTGCGAGCCACTCTTCTTTCTAGCATCTTCCTCTTCTTTGGCCTCCAAGGCGGCGAGATCGGCCTCGTCGTCGGCCTCTTCCTGGGCGAGCTGGAGGATGTAGACCACCGACTCGAACGCGGCCTGCCGCTCGTGCGGGTTCTTGGCCACGACGAGCCGCTCAAACATGCGTTGCACCTCAATCAGTCGGTGGTTCTCGAACCTTTGGCGGATGTTGGAGAGCGACGACTCGTCGAGGTATCGAAATGTGTACGCCTCGTAGTCTTTCAGCGCCTTGAGCTGCTCGACTGATTCCCGCAGTCCCTGCGAGATCTCCGGTGACATGTCCTCAAGGGTGCTCTCCCACGAACGCAGCACTTCGTCATACGCAAGCTCGAAGAACTCCTGTAAGGTGCAGAGAAGCGATGGGAGTGGATACGTGGATGAGAGTTCGCCATGAAATGACGGGGGGCCAAGAGCGAGCGAGTACCTTGAGTTCCTTGCCGTCCATCGTTTCGAGCAGATCATACGTGTCGCCTTCGCTCGAAAAAGCAAATGAACCGATCACTGGACTCTCACCATTTTCGGCCTCAGCCTCCAATTCCGATAGAAGCGCGGCCGTCTCATCCAGCAGTTCGCTCAGCTCCTCTAGAATTCGCTCGTCGTCACCAAGACTGGCGTGCCTCTCCGCCTCCACTTCGTATTGCTTGAGCACGTTCTCGGTTTTGAGCTGCTTGTTCAGGTTCTCCTCTCGGATGAGCTGAATTTTTTCAGATAAGAAGATTAAGCTTCCAGCCGTCGCGTACATGCGTCGATAAGATGGAAGCGCCAGTGGTACCTGTTCATCTCGGTCCAAATTGGCGGCCGCGTGACGTGGCTGCGCCGCGAAGTTGCTCGAGATCCCCGTGCAGAACGGCCCATTGAGGCTGCTGCACACGGAGGCGGACGCAACGGACACGCTGCACGCATAGAGGAGACCTGCGCAGGCCCCCATCAGCCTCGAGCCACGCGTCATCTCGAATAGAGCAAGGCGCGGTCAATCACCTGCCAAGTTACGCGATGGCAAGTTGACACGCAAGTTGCCCTGAAAAGGTCCCTGTCCAAACCGATTGCGTTCTAATTTGGATAATTCGGATACCTATCGGTTAGGAACTGGTATCATGGTCCCAAATTCGGGACAGCGTCCCGAGTGGACGCTGGCCAGTGTGTGTGGTGGACCCAGTCCATCCGACGCCGAGACGAAAATGCTGGCGGCCGTGCGCAAGCAATCCGAGCTCAAGAGCGCGCTCCTGCGCTGCCTCGTGCGCAGCGCGTCGACGGCGACCCAGGCCGCTGCCGTGGCCAGCGAGCCTGTGCGCCACCCGGCGGCGTTGGGCCTCAAGCCGCGCAACACGCGTGCCCCAAAGGTGCGTGCAAGAGCCACGCGAGCAGCTCCTCCCCATGAATGGCACGGACTGACGAGCGAGTTCTCGTTGTATTCTCTACTACGTGCAGCCTGAGGTGGACGTGAAGACCGCGGTGGTCGGAGCCAAGACGGAGTCGCGACGAAAGTTCGATGAGGTGCGTGCATGCAGCGAAAGAGAGAGAGATGGAACGAATGCGAAGTCACTGACAATGCGGATTGCGCATCATTCAGACCGTCGACCTCGCCATCCAGCTCGGTGTCGACCCCAGAAAACCCAACCAGAGCGTGCGTGGCGTCGTGAGCCTGCCGAACGGAACGGGCAAGGTCGTGCGCGTCGCCGTCTTCGCGCGTGGCGCCAAGGCCGAGGAGGCCAAGGCCGCTGGCGCGTCGATCGTCGGTGCTGAGGACCTCGTTGAGCTCGTCCAGAAGGGCCAGCTCGACTTTGATCGCTGCATCGCCACGCCTGACGTGATGGCGCTCGTTGGTCGCGTCGCTCGTGTATGTTATCTTGTCAAGTCGTGCTGTGCATGAAAAGAGGAATGACGGACTGACGTGATGCTTGCCATGGTCGACTCGCAGGTGCTCGGTCCACGTGGTTTGATGCCCAACCCAAAGCTCGGCACCGTGACCATGGAGGTCGCGGACGCCATCGCCGCCGCCAAGGCCGGCCAGGTGGAGTTCCGTGCGGAGAAGAAGGGCATCGTCCACGCCGGCATCGGCAAGGTGAGCTTCTCGGAGGAGGCGCTGCTCGAGAACATCCGCGCCTTCATGGTCGCGCTCAGCGATGCCAAGCCGGAGGGCGCCAAGGGCAAATACATCAAGGTGCGTGCTCCTCCGCCCCTTGTCCCTCTCTATATCCAGACAGTATGGTGTACTGACCGATAGAGGCTTTTTGTGGATGAGACAGGCTGCGCACTTGAGCACGACGATGGGCGCGGGCATCCCGCTCGACATCAAGTTCTTGGACCCGTCGTCTGCAACCTTCATGCGCTTTGATTAGAGAATAAAGAATCCCAATGAGATCACACTCATACTCCCCCCTCACAACAAAGCAACAATGGTGTGTTCCCACGAGTGTGTCGCTGTAGTGCCGTGTTCCTTCCTTCCTCTAGGTTGCCAGTAGACTCTAGTATCAGTCCGATGTATCTCCAGAGACCCAGCATCTTCAGCATGGTGGCGAGGACCTCCTGGGCATTCGGCGATCTTGCGTCGGGCGCAGCCCCGTTTTAGTGACACACGGCCTCACTGTCGTTGCAGAGAAGCTGTGTCCATTGTGACATTCGCCCCCGAGAAGTTCTGAACAACAATAATGGCCACAGCGACGAAGCAGCTAGCGGAGGAACTGCGCGGCTACGCGCGCTCGGAGCGACACCTGCGGCTCTTCCAGGAGTGGGCGGACGCCATCAGCAGCTCGCTGCCCATCCAGATCTGCGACACGAGCAGCAGCGCCGAGCAGCAGGACGCGGAGGCCGCGATCCGCGACGGGCTCTTCCCGCGGCTGCGCACCAAGAAGCTCGGCGGCGTCGTGCTCTTCAGCCCGGCGCTGCCGTCCACGCAGACGCTGCTCCACGAGACGCTGCGGCCGGCGGCGCCCGCGGGCGTTGTGTGCTACACGGCGCACCAGCTCAGCGGCAAGGGCCGCGGCGCCAACTCGTGGGTCTCGCCCGAGGGCTGCCTCACATTCTCGTTTCGCAGCACGTTCACGGACGGTAACAGCCTGCCGTTCGTGCAATACCTGTGCTCGCTAGCCATCGTCAAGGCCGCGCGCGCCGTGCACACGATGCCCGAGGGCACGGAGAATCCCGTGCGCATCAAGTGGCCCAACGACATCTACGCCAACAACGTCAAGATCGGTGGTATGCTCTGCCAGTCCGAGTACAAGGACCAGGCGTTCACGGTCACCACGGGCATCGGCATCAACATCTCGAACCGCCACCCGACGCAGTGCTTGCGCGACGTGCTGAGCACGGACGGCAGCCCTTGCAACGTCACCAAGTGAGTATTCCGTGAGCACTGTTTTGGCGTCTTGGAAGGTCACAGCCTGACTCGCTCTGTGTGTGTTGTGTGACGGTCGTTAGAGAGGAATTCCTTGCGGCCTTCCTGAACATCTACGAGGAGATGGAGACCGAGTTCCTCGAGAAGGGGTTCTCGCTGTTCCTGCAGTCGTACCTCGACCACTGGCTCCACTCAGGCCAGGTCGTGCAGGTCTCGTCGGACGCCAACGGCGAGACCAAGGTGCCGGCTGTGATCAAGGGGCTCACGGCCACGGGCTGCTTGCTAGCGGAGGGCGACCAGGGCGAGAAGCTCGAGCTGTATCCGGACGGCAACTCGTTCGATTTCCTCTCGGGGCTGCTCAAGCGCAAGCTTTAACGCATTGTTCGCTACGTTACTTGGAGCCAAACTCTTCCTCCCACTTGGAGAACCGTTCCAATTGGTCTTGGCCGACTGACTTGGACACGTTCGCGAGTGCCGTCTGGAAATCTTGCTGTCGAGCGAGGAAAAGAGGGCACGCTGTTAGTGGATGCGAAGAGACGCAGCCGCCACCGCCAGCTAAATACTACACCGTTACGTACCCACGTGATCACGAGTGCGTTCTTCTCGTGGGCCAGCAGCTCCTCCTCGGAGGCCCCCTCTTGCTTCTTGCGGTGGAGTTCCTTGAGCACCTCGGGCGTGTACAGGCGCTTGACGGGCATCATCTTGGCCGTCTCGCACAGCCCACAAATGTCGTCGCCGCTGTAGCCCTCGGTCTCGGCGACGAGCTTGTCGTAGTCGATATCGGCGGCCACGTCGACCTTGCCCAGGTTCAGCGTGAAGAGCTGGCGGCGACCTGCCACGCCTGGCAGCGGGATGTCTACCAATGACACGATACGACATTAGCATGGGCGTTGTCGTCCTTCAGTGTATATCGTTATGACGTACAAACTCGCTTGGTGAGACGTCGACGCATGGCCTCGTCGAGTTCCCACGGCAAGTTCGTGGCGGCCAGCACCATGACGCGGTTATTCGGGTCACCCGGATCGCCCGACGACACCCCGTTCATCTGCACGAGTAGCTCCGTCTTCACACTGCGCGTTGGCCAACCAGCAAGCGCGTGTTAGCCATATGAGTGGATTGTAACATTCGTGTGACGCGCGCGCACCGTCTCGAGGACTCGTGCTCTTGAGCTCCGCCACGCGCACCGGCGATCGCGTCGATCTCGTCCATGAAGATGATCGCCGGCGAGTAGTACCGTGCCATGTCGAACAGCACGCGCACCATCTTCTCGGACTCGCCGCGGTACTTGGACGCGAGCGTGGACGCCGAGACGTTGAAGAACGTCGAGTTGCACACGTTGGCGACCGCCTTCGCGAGCAGCGTCTTGCCCGTACCTGGGGGGCCAAACATGAGCACGCCGCTGCACGGCTTGAGTCGTCCGTCCTTGATGGCACACCAGGCAGACAGATTTCACAGAACCGTCAGTGGCTGATGTAGAAGCGGTCGTAGCAACTTCTCCAGCTCACCTTGAAGAGATGTGGGGCAATCTGCGGCAGCATGACGGCCTCCTGCAGAAGCTGCTTGGTGTGCTCCAAGCCGGCGATGTTGTCGAATGTGATCTTGGGCGCCGCGTCCACGATGTCGCGCTCGATCATCTCGATGAGGTCCAGATCGACCATGCCTTCTTCTCGAGCGACCTCCGAGTACCGCTTCTTGCCGCCGATGGGCTCCGCGGCGGCGCCACCGCCGGGCCCTTTGCCTTGGGCGGCCCCACTGACTTTGCCATCGCCAGCACCAGCCTTGCTGCCTTTCGCTGCGTTCCCATTCTTGACGTTGGCTGCAGCGGGGGCGTTGCGCCGGTTGTCCAGTGCCGGTCGCGCCTTGCGCTGGTCGTCGCTCGGCGTTCGGCGACCCGACGGCGCAGCTGCTCGCGCGTTTGGAACGGGACTTTGCTTGACCACTCGACTGTAAACGGGAGATACCAACGAGGAATCAGCCATGCATGAGTCGCGGCATAATGAGTAGCGGAACACCCAACACGCACTTGTTGCCGCGGTTGTTGTCGGCGTTGGCCCACGATGGAGGAGCGCGGCCCGCCGCCGGAAACGCTCCGCCACCAGCAGCGGCACTAGTCGGACCTCGCCCGCGGCCAAGCTGCTGGTCCGGCGACGGCGGCGCCCACACGTCCGGGTCTCGGTCGCCACCTGCCTTTCTGGATTCAGGCGTGAACACGTCCCATCCTGGACCACCGGCAGGTGCCTCCACTGGCTCATCGACGGGCCCCGCCGGACGGTGGTTGTGGTGCTTGGCACCGCCGCCCCGCTTGGCCATACCCGGCGGCACCTTGAACGCCTGGATGAGCTCGGCATAGTCCGTGTACAAATGGAGCTCATTCTCCAGCTCGATCTGCATCTAATACAGTACGAACGCGAAAGTATCAGCTCGCCTGCGTCTTATTGCACATAAACAG
>JAADVV010000727.1:0-12727 GCA_023335905.1 Pythium pyrilobum
CCCCCCCCCCCCATGTGTCTCCTCTATCTTGGTTTGTCCTCACGACTATTATGCTATCACTGCATTATGATACCTCAGAACGTCATCCCCTCGGGGCCCGCACGCCTCCAGCGCCAGTTCCAGCGGCTATCCCATTGGCCCGCAGGAGTGACTATCTCCAGCTGGTACTTGTACTGCACATTCCTGTGGGGCGAGGTGCGAGCGGATCAGTTGCCGGCCGAGTCGGAGCTACTCATGCCACGATCTCGTCGGGCGTAACGTCCTCTCTCTCCTCCTCTGCCTCCGCCACTTCCTACCACACCCGCGTCCGTCACCGCCGCCGCCGCCATGGAGGCCGAGCCCAGCGAGATCGAGCGCGCGCTGCGCGCCATCATCCCGACGACGTCACCCACCGAGATCATGGACGCCGTCGTGGAGCACACGGTCGCCGTGAGCAACAGTGAACCGCACCGCAAGCGGCGCCGCGCCGTGCGCCGCCACGGCGCGTACGTGCGGCTGCGCGAGCTCGAGCAGTCGCGGCAGTACAACCTGCGGCTCGACATCAACGACCTCAAGCGGCAGATCGCGCAGCTCGCGCAGCTGCGGCAGATGCTCGGCGCGCGCACGCTCAACCGCAGCGACGCCGGCGACGGCTCGTTCGTGCGCATGGCCAGCGTCTACTACGCCGTCATGGAGCGCGGGTATCGCGACGTGGTCGTACTCGACGGCGCCGATCGCCGCATCGACACGCGGGCGTACCTTGAGACGGCCATGAGCGACGACGTCATAATCGGGCGCTTTGCCGGGCGCCAAAACTTCCAGCCCATGATGAGGCGGTACACGAGCTACTTCTCGCCGAGCCAGCTCCGGCTCGCGAGCGTCACGGTGCTGTCCATGGACGGCCAGGGGCAGGCCGTCGTGCGCACGACGGGCGAGTACAGCGCACGCATGACGAGGCAGTCGGTCGAGGCCATCTTTCCGCACGTGCTCGACAACGAGCGGCTCGTTCACACGCTGCTGACCAAGCCACTGCGCGGCACGTCCCAATTCGACTTCACTTTCGACCGCGCGACCCACCGCATCGTGCGCTTCGACGCCGACATGAACTTTTTGCCGGCGTTCATGGCGCTCGTGCCGGACCCGTCGCAGCTCGCGTTCCTCTTCAGCCAGGCCAAGATCTCGGAGGAGATGTTCGTCGGCGAGCTCGACGAGTTCGACTCGACGCGCACGCCGCTGAGCTCGCCCAGCGTCGGAAACTGCGACGACGACGACGATGACGACTCGGACGTGCGGATTGTCGCGCCGTCGCCGACGGCGTCCACCCCTCGCAGTGGCCACCAGCAGCCGGAGATGTCGACGCCGCGAGGGCTCAAGATGGCCGACCTGCTGTCCCCCGAGTGCGACGACAACGACTCGCTGCACCAGCCAGCGGTGTATACATCGGCGTACTGATCTTGGTTGTTCTCCCTGAAACATCCGCCACCTCACCAACATCACGCACTATAGCTTTGTATTGTACACGTACTCACATGGAGATTGCCTCGTTCAACGCTGTCTTGAAAGCATCGATATTGTCTATGTATCGGGAGATTTACACGGCGGTCGCGCGGCTGCGCTTCTTCGTCTGCTGACGCGCATCGCTGTTCGCCGCGTTCTTGGCCTGCTGTGGAGCGTAGACGCGCACGTACTTGGCCTCGACCTGCTTCTCCTTCGCGTTGTCGAGCACGTACGCTACGTCGTACGTGACGCTTCCGCTTGAGTCAGCGGAATCGTTCACATGCGTCACCCGCGCCACGCCGCCTGGCTTGTTCATGCCTGGCCAGTCACGTGCCTGGACCTCGACGATGTCTCCCTTCTTGAAGATGAGCGCGACGTCGGGACCGTCGTCCGAATCGTCGTCGATGTCGAGTCGGCGCGCGCAGTTCCGGTCGGCGAGTGCATCTTCGTCTTCGTTTTGATCCACGTCAATGACAATGGTCGGCTTCTTCCTCTCGGTCGTGTCCTCAGTGGCGTCTACAGTGCCCGAGCGCCGACGCTTCCTTTTCGACTTGGAGGAGGAGATGGCACCGCCCGCCTTCGATCCGCGAGTCGGACTCTTGGCAGGGGTTTTGCTCTTGGTCTCGGAGCGGTGTGGCTTCATGTGAGGAGGCCATTCGATCGCGTTTTGCATACCCGACGTCTTCAAGTGCTTGGGACACCAAGCCTGATAGTAAGGATCTCGAGTGAGAAGGCCGTTGACGTACGCACAGGAGACGTGATACGCCGTCAGACAACGCTGGTTGAAGCACTGGATTTTGCTCAGACCCTTCTTGCCGCTACAAATGGAACAGGTCAACGCTCGCCGCTCGTCCGCTGGGATCTTGTCCAGGCCATGCGCCACTCCGTCTTTGAAGAACGTCTCCGGCGTATACATGGCACATTGAGGATGAACGACGCGACCGCAGGACGTCGCAGCGAAGTCGCCGCCCGTGAGTTCACACAGCACGCACACCTCATTGCCTTCCTGCTTGATTTTGTTGATGAACATGCCGCCGCAGGATTCGTCGTGGTCGGATTCCGAGTCGGAGCTATCGTTGCTAGCTCGAGTGTATCCAGTTGGCTTCGACTGATCCCGGCTTGGACCGGAAGGACGACGAGCGTCTTCGTCGTCACTGTCCTCTTCGCTCTCGTCGAATTCCTTCCGCGCAGCCACCAAATCGCGATACATTTGATTGTAGTGCTTCGACTGAATCTCATCCAGTTTGCGTTTGCGGTACTGCTTGGAGGCGTATTCCGTTTCCACTGCAATCTTTAGCGCTGAAAAGAGGGCATCGTTTCTCTCCATCACATACTTGAACTGGGCCTGGGCTTCAAGAAGCTGCTTCGTGACCTCACTCTCGTTGTCGTCGTCATCTGACTCATCTCCGTCCTCTTTTCCGTCCTGGACATAATCGAGAGTTCCAGACAATGCATCCGAAAGCAGCGCGCCGTCCCCCGACTGACTCACTGGGACATGTGCGTGCCACAGCATCTCACGTTTGGTCGTGCCATTCGTTTTGCCGTCCGCATCCAAATCTTTCTGAAGCACGACACTGTTCTGGAGAACTGAGACTTGCAGATGCACCTTCCTTGTCGTGCTTCGCGGCATCACAGGAAGTATGGAATCTTTGTCACGAACCTCGAGTCGTAATCCAAGACGAAGACGTACAGACTCGTTCCCAGCTTCCGCATCTTCTTGACTGTCCGTCTTCTGTGCCGGTATTTCCTGTGGTTGCTTGGTTGGCGTGGGCTGATTCTCGTTCTGAAGGTCGACCACCGCTTGGATCCATTTCCGTTCCACCTTTTTCTCCGAACCACCCAGAATGTACGCGATGTCGTACAGATACCGCTTCTTTTGACCGTCTTCGGACGTTTCCTCGTGCACTTTTCTCACGCGACCCGCACCTCCCAACCTGTTGATGCCTGGCCACGTACGCTTCGCAACTTGAACGGTCGCGCCAACGGCAAGGGGTGGCAAGTCGTCCCACGCGTCATCCTGACCGACTTGCTCTAGGTTGGCATCCATGAACACTGAATCTGACGCCAAGTACCGTTTCTTCTGCTGTTGGCTCTCGCGGTAGTCTCGGATGAACTTCGGAACTGGAAATTCACGTGACGGGAAGTGCAAGACTTCCTCGGTTGTTTGAGCATACTCGGGGTGAGTCTTGGACAACCGAAATCCAAGTAGCGACTCGACTTTGCCGACCAAGCTATCCCACGTTTTGGGATCAAACTTCTGAACAAAGAAGCCGGCGTCGAGCGACTTCCACATCAAGTTCATCGCGATCTTGCCGTCAGACCGCAGATAGAACCATGGCCAATCAGTGCTGAGAGCTTCTTCCATTGGCGATCGATCCGAATGCTTCTCGGTGATCGCCGCACGCTTCGTCTCGTCAACCTCAGGTTCATTCCGTGAGGCAGCGGGTTTCTCGGGCTGCGACTTCGATTCGACTGGGTCAGAGGAAGCAGGCTTCGCTGGTGTGATCGGTTTAAAAGGGATGTTGGTGGGCGAGAACGCTGGGACTCCAGTGGTCGGTGCAACCATACCGAACGATGCGAGACTGCGCTTGCTCTTCAGCTTCAGCCAGATTCGAAACGGAGGTTGCAGAGATGACAAAACCCCTTTCAGCGTGTTGGCTTCCCGGTTCCGCAAGGAGACGTCATTCACGGCCATCATCTCATCTCCATCGTGCAAGATCCCTCGACGAAGCGCGTCGATCACAATCAGATTGTGCTGTACAAGTTGTCCTTGAATCAACATCACCTTGCCATGGGGCCGGCTCTCCGTTCGGATGCTAATGCCAAGCGGCATCGTGGGGATGATCAACAGCACGTCTTCAAACGTGCCGCTCTCCACAACCGCTCCACTTACGGGGACAAATAATTGTGTCTTCGTGTGCATTCGTGCCGAGGGTGTTGAAACTGGAGGCCGCATGGGAATTTGTTGCGGTGAAGGGACGGGAAGAAGTGACGAGCTTGGCGCAACTACCTTCGCTTGTGCCGGGATCGTTGCAACAAGCGACGGCATCGTGGGTTTCGTGAGGTTCTTGGCGATGCCGAAACCAGGAACCATGAGCGTCTGCTGCTTCTTGGGGGGGCGACCGACACGGCCGGGACTCTTCGACTTTGCAGGTGAGGAACGCAGGGACCGAGGAGATGCCGTTGTGGACGGTTGCGCGGCAGCTTTCGGGCGGCTAGGAGATTTACGACGCGGCGGCGAGTTCGTGTCGGAGTCAAGTTCCGACGAGAACATGCTGCTTCTATCGGACTCTTCATCCAGTTCGATGCCGTCATCGCCCTCACTGGAGTCACTCGTCTCGCTATGCCGTCGTCTAGGCAGCTTTTTCTTCCCCTTGGAAGCTGTTCTCACGTGTGGTGACGCTGGCGTGCTCGTCTCTCGTGGCCTCAACATCTTTGGTCGAACGACCTCCTCATCGGTTGCAGAATGCGGGTTCTCTTCTCCACAAAATTGTTTCTGGTGCCGTGCACATCCACTACCAAAGTGGCTCTACACCGCATCCGAGAGTGCTGTCAGTTCGCGCTATACCATACGAGCAACCAGAAAACACATCCATCCTCACCTTGTCTTCCATGAACACAAACTTGATGCCGTTCTTGAGTGCACACAGTACATGGTACGACGTCGTGCATTTTCCGACGACACACTGGGCGCACGCGCCTCGATTCCTACGCAAACACAAAACCGTCAGCTGCTGTCACCACCTCGCCGTCGCAACATCTCTTCTGCCCACGTACTTCTTCTTGCAGTAGCAGCAGCGCAGCTTCCGTCTTTCACCGAGTTGTTCCTGTAGAACATCCGCCACACCATTCGTCAGTTCGATGCATCAGAGCACACGCCTGCCCATAGTCTCGCATTCGCCTCACATTGCCGCCGATCACTTCTTCTCCCTGGTGCTTGTGGGAAGCCTGCACGTACAGCTCGGGCAGGAACATGGAGCAAGCCATGTGCACCCACTGGTCATCGACTGTCGCGATAAACGCGCCACCCTTGTCCTTGCACGCCGCGCACTGCAGCTCGAACGTCGGCGTGACGTTGCTGCCAACGTCCTTGGCGTGCAAATACCGCTGGCACGGCCGGCAGAACCAGTCGTCGTCGGGCAAGTCTTCAATGCGGTAGCATGATTGGTGTACGGCAACACTACACATATCGCAGATCACGATCGGGTCGTGCTCGAGTGAGTCTGCCTGGAGACACACGCCACAGACGACGTCGTCGTCATTCGCGGCTTGGCGTTGCGGCTTCGCCGGAGAGTGGGGCTTTGCCTGCTGCGGTTTTGGATGCGCACCTTGTTGCTGATTCTTTCGTGCTGGCGACCGCGTGTGGCTCTGGCTCGCGGAGGCCGCGGGAGAGGACTTCCGCACGGGGCTCGCGGCGGTCGGCGGCTTTCTGGCCGCGTTTCCGCTCTTGTCGGCACCGCTCTTCGCCGTAGCAAAGATGTTCTTGGTCATGCCGCTGGCGGCCATGCGCGCCTCCTGGTCTAGCTCGAGGAAGATCTCCATTTGCTGGCGGAAATGCTGCAGCGACGCCAACAGAAACGTCACGTTCTCGCCCGAGTCGAAGATCAGGTCCTCCAGCTCGTGCACAAACTCGTCCAGCAGGTCAGCGAGGTCCGGCTCGTCGCGCCCGCGCTGCAGCAGCTCCTGCAGCTCTGCGACGCGCACGCTGACGCCGTCATCCTGGATTTGGAAGTCGAACAGCTCGTGGTTGGCGAGCCGCTCGAGCGACTCTTTGGAGAACTGCCGCTCGCTCGCGGCGCCGTATCCGCCGCTGGAGATCCGCATGCCGGTACTCTGGAATCCGCTCTTTCGAATGAACCGTGCCGCGTTGCCGTGGCGAGTCTGGGGGAAGCGTCGCGAAGCACAAGAGATTGGTGTCGTCGGCGCCGCCTCGGATGGTCGCGTGTGGGTTTCCCCCCCCCTCTTCAGAACGACAATGCGATGCCGCGCAGTCCGTTCCCGCCAAAACCACAGGAAAACAAGCGTCGACGAAGTACGAGTTCCCCATTAAGTACGAAAGGAATGATGGTCACGGGATAGATTGGAGTGGGAGAAGCCATCAATTGGAGAAACGTCTGCGACGTGTGAGCGGCGGTTGCCCAATGCACGGAATGGCAAGATCCCCCCCTCCCGTGGATTGCTGGCCTGCAGCGATTCGATGATCGACGCGCCGCCGAGGACACTGCTTCAAGATCCTCCTCTACGAACCATCGAGCGAACACAACCTCTGCGCTGTTGCCTCGTGAATCACCAGTCGGCGGTCAGTCCGGTATTCGCGCGGATCGTTCACTGTGTCTTTCGAGGGTTTGCTTTGTGTGGCTGCCGCTGCCGCGAGAAGTGTGGTGTGCGTCGGTCGTTGCGCGAGGGAGGCACTCTCTCTCCTCGTATACCTTTCCTTCCGCTCGCGTGTCGTTCTTCTTGTCGTATGACTCTATGCGAAGGCGGCCCCTGGTGAGAAGACAAAGGCGACTCACTGGGCCATGACTAAGAGAGAGACAGAGAGACAGAGAGACAGAGAGACAGAGAGACACACACATTAATGCGAAGAACGAAGATGGCATTGCCCGACAGAAAGACGAGAATGACAAGCGAGAACGAGGAAGAAAGCAAGGAAAACTGAATTCACAATTACAAATGATAATCAATGCCCGAGTACTCCTCGGTCTCCTGGCCGACGGACTGGGACGAGCCGATGCGGTCGAGTCCCCGCTGGCGCAGGCTCTTGGTGTATGGGCCGTCGACGTAGTGCGCGTCCGCGCCCATGAGGTGGTCCGTCGTACTCAGCTCGCGGATCGACTGGACGTTGAGCTGCGACATGCGCGTCGTCTCGAGATCCATGTGCGAGTTCTGCTGCGTGAAAATGTCGAGCGCCTCGTCGCCCGCGAGGTCTTCAACGCCGAGGATGTCGGCCATCTTGAGCTGGAAGCGCTTGCGGTAGAGCTCGGGCTGGATCGCCGAGAGCCCGTCGGCGTCCACGCCCTTGAAGATGATTTTGAACGACCGCTCGAGCCGCTTCTGCATTGTCCACGTCTGCAAAATGTCAATCACGCCCAAGTGGTAGTACGCCGGCCCGACCACCGTGTTCGCGAGCCGCATGCCCGAGCGCGGCAGCCGCCGGCCCGAGGACGAGACCGACGCGTTGCTCGCCGAGCGGTTTTCGCGCAGCGCCTCGCGCTGGCGCGAGACCTTGCGGCTGCGAGGGTCCGAGTTGGACGACACGCTGAAGTGGTGGCGCGGCCGCGCGGCTGAGACCATGCCCGCCGCTGGAGCGCCGAGCCCCGTGGAGTGTGGCACCGACACAGACTGAGGAGCACCCGTTGCAGAAAGACCCGTGCCGCGTGCGTCTAGCATGGACCGTTCGAGGAACGGGTTGTACGGCGCCTCGGCCGGTCCGCCGTTCACGTTCACGGCCACGGGCGAGAGCAGGGCTTCGTCCGATGCCTCGTCCACGACGTACTCGACCTCGTTCACGCCCATGAGCAGCGAGTAGTCCATAATACCGAACGAGCAGAGCAGGTCGCTGTCCTCGCAGAGTTGCTTGTAGAGATCGAGGGCGACGTCGCGGTCGAGCTTGAGCTTCTGGGTCAGGTCCGAGTCCTTGAGCACGACGTTGGGCTCGTGGCCGCCGAGCCGCGACGGGCAGTTGGCGTCCTCGGGCGCCGAGTTCTGGAAAATGTACTTGCGGTTGCAGTGGCGACACGTCACCTTCTTACCGCGCTTGGGCAGGTCGCCGTGGCGGTTCACCCACGAGCCCTTGATGTCGTACCGCGAGTGGATGACCTGTTCCGTGTCAAACAGGTTGGCCATGACCACGAACGAGAACTGCTTTCCGTAGAGCTCGAGGCAGTGGCACCCGTAGAAGCGCGTGAGCAACGAGTTCGGGTGGTCGCACAGGTAGTCGGCGTACTGCTGCGCGATCGACCGCAGGAACGTGGTCTCCTCTTTGCTCGTACTCTTGACAATCAGCGCGCCGTCCGCCGAGAAGAACATGAACGCGCCGCTCGCGCCTTCGCTCAGCCGCTCCTTGGCGGTCGCCGACAGCGAGCGGATGTACGCGTCGTTGGTCACGCCGAAGCGTTCGCGGATCTTCTTGAACGCGTGCGGCTCGTAGTCGTGGAACGTCTTGGTGCGCTCGGCGTGCTTGGAGACGCGCATGTTCTCGTCAAACACGGCGCCGTCGTTCTCCGACTGCTGGCGCGAGTACGAGTCCGCGGGGAACGCCCCGCCGCCGAAGCCCGTCTGGAGGTTGCGCGAGCTGGCGACAGTCTTGGACTGCGGCAGCAGCGCCAAGTGCTGGATGCGCTGCGAGCCCGGCAGGCGCTCGGCGGCGTTCACGGCCTGGACGATGCCCGAGGTCGTGTAGAACAGCACCTCGCGGCGCAGTGCGGCGTTGACCTGCGGGCTGAGGTCAACCTCGGCCTCCTCCTCGGCCGTGCGCAGCCAGCGCGTGAAGTGGGAGACACGGAAGTCGTTGAGCGAGAACCAGATCACGAGGTCAACGTACCCTTTGCCGGCGATCATAAAGTTGAGCAGCTCGCTCGACGTGTCCTTCTTCGAGCGGTCGCGCGACAAGAACTTGACGTACACGATGCCGGTGATGATCCAGTAGAACGTCACGGCGAACACGTTGAACCGCGCGCGGTTGATGGACTGGACACGGATGGCATAGGTCTCGGGCATGCCCTCGCTGAGCCGCTTCCAGGCCCAGAGCCACACGGCGATGCCAAAGACGATGATGAGCCCCATCCAGACGTAGAAGAAGGACCAGCTGATGAGGTTGGCGTTGACCGCGCGGTAGTCGGTCGAGAAGTTGCTGATCACGGTCGCGCCGGTGGCGCACGTGGTCTTGGGCGCCGGCAGCTTGCGCAACGCGTTGGTCCAGCAGACGCCGAGGTCCGAGTAGCCGGCCCAGTCGTCCGTGTTCATGAGCAGCAGGCCGAGCACGAGACCGATGCCCCAGCAGAAGACGTGGAAGAGACGCGTATTGCGCTTAAAGTCCGTGAACGGGTTGGTGAGCGAGAGCAGGAGATTGAGCGTCATGCAGAAGAACCAGGCCTCGGCGGCGATGAGCGAGAACTCAAAGAGCCCGGCAAACGCATCGCATGTCGAGCCGGCCGAGCCGTCAAACGAGCAGCCACACTGCGTGTTGTGCGAGTTGCAGAGCGGCTTGCAGTCGAACCAGAGGCAGCGCGCAAACTGCTGCGCGAGAAGCTGGATCACGAACACGGCGTCGGCGATCGTGCGCCAGAACATGAGCGGGTTCGGGTGCTGCCGGTAGGCCGGCACGGAGACGTACGAGAGGATCACGAACACGACCGAGAACATGCTGAGCACGGCGCCCCAGATGAGCCCGGGCGAGAGGTTGTCGTACTTGGCCGTGAGCGCGAGCGAGATGGCCACGATGAACGCGCCGAACATGACGAGCTGGAACCATCGCGTGGTGGACTGGAAGCAGGTCGTGAGCTGCGAGGAAGGCGGCGCGGCGGAGAGCGACCGCGCGGACGGGAAGTCGTCCGCGCGCGCGAGGGGCGGCGCGGCGGGCGGCCGCGCGGACATGTCGATGCTACCGGCGGAAGACTTGGGGGTGCTGCCGTCCTGGTAGGCCGCGGCGTCGATGTGCATTTAGACGCAGAACGCGGAGAGGAGGGGTGACCGCGGGTCTTGATTGCGGGCGGAAGAACACCGGCTGGTGGAGTGCACTGCGATGCGACGACAGGTGGCGGGGCGAGGGGAGGGGCGACGACTTGAACTTTAGACCCAATGTGGGTGGAGGAGGGGGTGGGAGGAGGGAGACCTCACGTCACGGTGACGCTGGATGCACGGGAACCTAATGCGCGACGCACGGACGAAGGCTCTACACAGTGCCGAGGGGTTGACGATGGCTGCACGATGGCAGGGGGAGGGAGTGAAAACGCCGTCTCGGCTGGGCGACGACAAGCGGAGCAGCTCGATTAGACGCAGCCGGCACAGCGGAGGAAAAGAGGAGGAGACGGTTGACACCCGCCCGCCGCTGGCTTCCTTCGCGTCAGTGACATGCAGGAAAGACGATGTATGATTGGCTGAAATTGTGCTGAGACGTGCACCTCCCAGGAACTGTGGGTGCCACTGATGCTGGTGTGCCAGAGCGTGTGGCGTGAGACACATACCGGTTTTCTGACGTCGGTATTCGTTTGTAGAAACTGATTTATGATGTTTTGGGATTAGTGTCAAATGGAGACGACCAGGCTCCAATTCGACCTCAGCAGTCCAGAAGCGACGGGTCCACATTGAAGCACCCCGCTCTCATCATCGCGTTGAGCTTCTACTATTCAATAGAGGCCGTTGAAATTCAACTTGAATTGTGTGGCCCCCACGCTACGCTGGAATCCAGGCCACACAATACGGAGTAGTGGCCGATGCTAAGATACCGTACGTACAGGAGCGGTCATTCGCGAACTGCTTCGCAGTTTCTCGTAGCTCACTGGTCTAAAGTGGCGACATTTGCTCAGAGCAATGCTCTGGCCGCCAGAGTCTGGCGTCAGAAACCGCCGGTTGGCGACCCGATCCATCCAGCGGTCTGGAATCCAGAGTCTGGAATCCATCCACATACGTAGTTGTGTTGGCCCAAAAGGGGCAATGCGCGGTGGTGCGCATTTTGGCCAATGCGGGACGGGGGCCACGCGGCGATGCGTCGCCTTCTCTGCGGTTGCTGCCCTCTCCCTCTACCAGGGAGAGTCTCCCCTGCAGACTCTGCGCCAGAGACATTCGCCCCCCTCCTCCTCCATACACACGCAGCAAGAGCCTCTCGCCGTCTTTCTGCGAGCGAGAACGGATGCTGGACGCACGCTACGCGCCGTCGTGCAGACGCCGCCGCCGCCGATCGCCGCCGCTGCCCGAGCCGCCGATTAGTCCAGTCTCGACGAGCTGCAGGCCACCACCATCACAAGCCAACGACCACGCATCTTCACTCGTCACGGGGCTCGTCCACCGAGCCATTGAGCTGTACAATCGGCTCCTACGCCTCGTGTTCCCGTGCCTCTTCTGCCCGACGCGCGAGTGCTCTCCGCACGCGGGCCGGCCAGTCACGATGGCCGAGACATGGACGGACGAGAGCTGCCAGTGGCGCCACCGAGACGCCACCGAGGACAGCGGCTCGGCCACAGCCGAGTCGTCCGGTGGGAGCAGCGAGACAGAGTGTATCAGCGACGACCACGCCGCCGTCCGGACCCAGGCCGCCCGCCTCTTGCGCGTCGCCTCGAGCTGTCCCGACGAGACGCTGCTGTCGCTGGACCACTACCTGTGCAAGTGTGGTAAGTGCGGCCAGTACGAGGCCATCACGCGGGACGTGGCACGCGTCGTCACGTGGCGTGAGCCCCATGAGCTCGCAAGCGTCGCGCGGCTGCTGCAGGCGTTCTCGACGTACAACGAGGCCATCGGGTACCACGCCGAAATGATCGTCACGGCCGACGAGTGCCTGCAGACGTGGGGCGGCGACCCAGACCAGGCGTTCACGTCATTCGTCGTGCTCCAGGACGTCGTGCCGTTCCTCTGCGCCAACACAGTGTGAGCCTTCGTGGAAGTGGCTGGCGATCTTTCGTCGCAAGACCGCCACAACGACCGGAGACAAGCCAACCATGACGGCGTGCGCAGACTCAGCCACACATAGCGGTACACGGTAGTATGATTATCAGGTTAGCAGTATTTAGTGTCGTACTTCAATAGCAGCAGACTAGCGTAGCGGAGAGTTCGTGCAGTGTGTTATTAGTGAGAGACGCCACGCATGGTAGATAGCGACAGCATCAGCATTAGTTAGGGTGGTATACTAGTACTAGTAATCGTGATAGCTCGGCTCTGTCATCACGTCGCGACGGTTCGAGGGGTCAGTGGACACTTCAGGTAGCGAGAGGGAACCGAGCGAGGAGTGGCAAAACGTGAGATGAATAAGGAAGTGGATGGGAGTGTTCTAGGTGCCGGTCCCTGATAGGACGAACACCTTCTCCCTTGCGTTGTAGGTGCGGTTCTTCTGGCACTGCGACTATCGCAGCCACTGCGTTCCGGTGTGGACGTGCTACTTCCTGATCTCACGTCACCACCACCACCAACGATACGGTGCCTCGCTTCTGCTGCCGCCACGGCGCTCGCGCTGCGGCATCTCCCTCTGGCATCCGCTGCCGCGCCGGCGACGGCGGTCGACCGCTTGTGCGACTGCGGACAGTACACGCTCGCAGCGGGG
>JAADVV010000728.1:0-12722 GCA_023335905.1 Pythium pyrilobum
ACGACCACAGCCTTGAAGGCCGCGGGAGCCAGCGCGGCGGTCATATATTGCACCAACCGCTGCTGCTCGTGCTCGTATGCGAGCTCCGTGACGTTGAACTCGTCCAGAATGTCTTCCAGGTTGGCCTGCAGCATCGTCATCCGGCTTGCGGGCTCGGGAAGCTGCGTGTTCATCTGTAAATGCCGCATGGCGGCGTCGATCGCCACGTAGTCGACGTGAGACGGAGCGTGGGCTTCCTTGAAGTACGCGACCCACTGCTCCTCGCTCACCATGTTCGGCGCGCAGTTCCATTTGAGCCGCGCGATCCGGCGCTTGGTCTTGCCCTCGATGCAGGCGCCGACCGGCATGACGAAGGCCTGCCCCCACTGAGTCTGCAGGACCTCAATCGTCGAGAGGTACGTCTCGTCGCCTGTCCTTCATCGTGAGCCTCTTGTAGCGCGGGGGCTGAGGCAGTGCCGGCGCGGTCGCCACGCGACTCGTGCCGCCGTGAACCGGGCTTGCCGTGCCCATGTTCACATCTGGCTCAGACTTCTCTTCTTCCTCGTCGGGCGTCTGCGCGGCAAACGCCTCGAACGGGTTTGGGATCCGCAGCCGCAGACCCCATGATGCTGGCGGTGACGCCGCCGGTTCACTTCCGAGCCGGAGGTTGGCCGCGCGGGCCGCCAGCCGATCCAACGAGTCTTCTCGCTCGGCCATCGTCTCGATACGCGTCGCGCCGACGCGGAGCTTGAACCTGCTGCCGTAGCTAGGTTAACTAAAGAATTCTTTGATCTCGCTCGATCAGATCACACGGCCCTCTACCGGACCCTATGGTCAAATCCAAACTGACTGCCATTGACCTTAAGGTCTCATCGCGAAAACGCCTAAGTCTCTGACGGCCGTGGGCCCCCCCCCTGGGGCTCGCCCACACGGGAAGTACTGCTGCGGCTTTCTGCCGAGCGTTCCCTTGCACTCCATACACTATACAGCTACCGGGTAGAGGCCTCTGTCGTATACTGCCCATGTATACCGGCAGATCAACGCGGACATCGTCATCGGTGGCTTCTCGCAGGGTGCTTCCGTTACGGACGTTGCCATTGGCATTCGAACGCCGCTCGGCGTCGGCGAGGTCATCCCGGCCGAGTTGGCGCCCCGCATCAAAGCCATCGTGACCTTCGGGAACCCACTGCAGCTCTCGGGGAGATCGATCGCGCGATCGAGCTCACTGTACGGCACCAAGGCGATTGAATTTTGCAACAAGGGCGACTCTGTGTGCGGCAACGGCATTGACAAAGCGGCCCACTCGACGTACCCGATGGACAGAGTCCCCCTTGCGGTTCTCCAGATTCCAGAACTCCTCTTGATCCACCGCAACCTCCGTGGCGCGAGCATCTAAGGGCCGTGTCTTCGAGCTGTCTATGCTCCAGTATCGCATTGTCTTCATTGGCCCCGTTAGCAAACTCTGCAGACTGAATGAGTCCAGCATGTCAACGGAAAGCTGTAAAGCTGGCGGTGGCAATAACAACAGTACACACAGTGTTTCCTTTGTACACAATAGATCGCTTCAAACGCGTGTCCGGATCATCGTTGACTGTGTGAGGCCCCGCGCGTCTAGCGCACGACGCCACACGAAGAGGCGCCAATGGAACCTACGCTGCGCACCCAGAGCGTCCCCACAGCATGTGTGTGAACCCACTGCCGCAACACTAGTGTATCCATTTGGCATGACCGAGGTGCTTCACAGCGACTGCGCATGGCTTAGACTGCAGTGGCTCCGCCGTCGTGGATCATTGGTGTTGAGTATGACTGAGGAACAACAACGCACAGTACGAACTGCGCTACCACTTTGGCACGACACTACGTTTCACCCGTCCGCACCTGCATGGGCAGATCCTTCGACCGATGTCTCTTCGACTGGCGTTGCATCTGTCGAGCGTCGCGGCAGAGAGTGTGGTCGTTACGGGTCGGAGAGAGATGCGTCGACGGCCGTTTAGGCGTACGAGCCAATCCAGCATCAGCATGGGCGAGGCTCCAGTCTCGAGGAATGCCTCCTCGTGTGCAGTTCCTGTGCATTGCTGTTGCTGTGAGCGGAGCCGCCACTGGGATTTCGATCTTTTGCCATTTCCTCTGCGATTTCGCTCGGGCCTCAATGCGTTGAGTTTCCTGCTCGCATGCACGGTGCACACATAAGCAGCGCCAAGCGAAGAGACGCTGTTCAACGGTGATGAAGGTCCTGCGTCCCCTCAACTCGTGGGTGAACCCTCCTGATGGTGCAGCTGCTCCTACCGTTTTACCAACGCATGCAGCGAGAGCCAACTCGCCAGCCGAGCCACAGGAGATCGCTTGCTCTTGGTGCTTTTTCGGACTCTCTATTGACCCCTGGCGACATAACACGTGCGGGCTCTGTTCTTGCCCCCTTCTTTTTCCAACGGACCCTTTGTCGACTCACCTTCTCCTCTGCCGCCTCTCCATTCAAGGACGCCAACGAGCGGTGCACGTGCGCCTGGAGTGGTCGCCTTCAAGGGGGTGGCCCAAGAAGATCGAGCAGCTTCTCGGGATGAGTTTGGGAGATCGCCGCCGGCGACGTTTCCGCCAGCGGCCTCTCTGATTCTCGCATTTCTCGACCAACGCAGTGGTCTCCAGGCCGAGAGAATTGATCAGTTGACCCAAGACCAAGCTCACGAGCGAGCAAGTAAACGATGCACTTCTTGTCAAAGTTTACAGCGTGGTTTTGCTCGTCGCTTCTCACCGGCGGCGTCAGCCCGCACGCAAACTGCACGGATGTCCACCTCGTCTTCGCTCGCGGCACGACGCAGGCGGTGGGTCTAGGGACCGTCGGCACGCCGCTCTTCGAGCAGCTCGCCAAGAGCCTGCCCCACAAGACCCTCAGTGCATACGCGGTTGACTACACAGCGAGCACGCACCAGCTCAGTGCTGGCTGTGGGGCCACGGACATGACCAAACACATCGAGTGGTACGCGGACGCGTGTCCCAAGACCGACTTCGTCATCGGCGGCTTCTCGCAAGGTGCGTACGTCACCGACATTGCCATTGGGGTCAAGACCTTGCTCAGATTCGGCGACGTCATCCCCTGCAAGTTGGAGCCGCGCATCAAAGCGGTCGTGACCTTCGGGAACCCGCTGCGCCTCACTGGGCGGTTGGTCGCGAACTCGAGCAAAGCGTACGGCAAGAAGTCGATCGATTTCTGCAACAAAGGTGACCCAGTGTGCCGCAATGGCCGCAACGTATCGGCCCACTCGACGTACCCGACGGACAGCGTCCCCACGGCCGTTCTCCGCATCATTGAGAAACTCCACGTCGACCACCGCAACTTCCGTGGTGCGAATATCTAGGGGGCCACGCGTGTCCAAACGAACGGTGCTTCAGTGTCGACTTCTATTGACTGCTTCGAAAGCTTAATGCTGTTGAGTCCACAGCGATATACAACTCAATAGATCCGTCGCTGGGTCCAGCGGCCCGCCGTCTTCTTACTGTGCGCAGCACGAATTCATCCACGTGCCCTGCCTAGAGCTTACTGCTGGCCACCGCACGCTCGAAAACGGGAAGCTTCTCCAGGTCGGCGACAATGTGGGCCGCGCACGCGTCCGGATTCTCAGCGACTGTGAGGTGCGTCGTCTTCTTGAGCGGTTCTGCGATCACAAACCTCTCTGGGACGGCCTCCACGGCCAGGCGCGCGCCAAACACGTTGAATAACTGTGTGTGCTCCCCAAATTCGAACACGATGCGGCACCGCACGCCCGCGAGCTGCGCCTTGTTGTACGTCTTGGCCCGAAAGTAGTAGAACGCCGCCTCCTGCATGAGCGGCAGCGCCAACCGGAACGTGCCGTCGCCGGTCGGAACGACCCCACCGTCGAGGAACGCCGCGAGACTCTCCGGGTGCCAGCGCTGGTACGCCTTGCCCGTCTGGAAATGGCGGAGCACGTCGTCCCACGAGTTCCTGCCACGGCAGACAGCAAGCCATCAGCACGGCAGCAGTGTGGCGCGCGAGCCCATCGATCTTCCAGTACTCACCACTTCTCGACCCCCGCGAGCGCGCGCTGCGTCATCATGGACATCCCCCAGTTCGCACCGGGGAACGTCTCGTCGCCGATGAAGAACGTTGGCTCGAAGAGCACGAGGCCTGCGAACGTGCCCGGGTGGTTGATCTCCACGTTGAGCAGCGTCGACGCGCCTATCGAGTGGCCGATGCCGACGATGCGCGTCGTGCGGTCTGTCGCGGCGTCCTCATTGCGCAACAGCTTGGTCAGGCGCAGCAGGTCCTGCGGCGCCCACTCGAGCCAGTGTCTCGCCGGGTGGTCCACGCGTGGGGACGCCGCGTCGCCATTCTCATGGAACAGCGTGGCCACCTCGGCGTCGCTGCGCTTGGCGCCGTGGTAGCGCCAGTCGATCGCGACGAACTCGCACGCGACGCGCTGCAGCAAAGCGGAGTTCTTGAGGCGGCGGATGATCGGCCCCCACGACTGCTTGTGGAAGCTCGTGCCATGGCAGAAGAGCAGCACGATGCGCTCGCGCGGGGCCATCGTAGAGGCAGTGTGGGCTTGGCCTGCGGAGGTGGGAGAGGAATGACGGCGGCCAACGTCGTGAACGGATCCAGGCAGTAAGTGACTGACGCACAGTTCATTGAAGGTCGTACGAAGGTGACGGGTACGAGTCGAACTACTGAGATAAGCGAATCGAACCCATATCTTCCTGCCAGGAGGGTTTCATTCACACATTGAGTACGTTCATTACTGCTGTTCTGTTCGACGTTGTATCACAGCGAGGCTTCACTTGCAATTGCTCGCCAGAGAGGCACCGGCAGAGCGTGCGCCTCGGCACAGACACTACTATAGCTTGCTGCTCGTGGCCTTGGCCAGAGCGCGCTGGACGACAGGGAGGTTCTCGAGGTCCGCGACGATGTGGGACGCGCACGTGTCCGGGTCCTCGAGGACCGTGAGGTGGGTCTTGCCCTTGAGCGGCTCGGCGAGCGAGAATTTGGACGGTAGCGCCTCCACGACGTTGTGCGCATCCATCAGACTGAACAGTTGCGTGTGGTCGCCGAACTCGAACACGATGGGGTACTGCACGCGGGCGAGCTGCTCGATCGTGTACGCCATGACCGCGTGGCAGTAGAGCGAGGCCTCCTGGATCGGCGGCATCACTAGCCGGTACTTCTTGCCGTCCTTGGTCTTCGTCACACCTCCCTCCAGGAACGACTTGAGGCTCTCCGGGTGCCAGCGGCGGTACGCCTTGCCCGTCTTGAAGTGCTCAAGGACTTCGTCCCACGTGTTCCTGCCCATGTCACTGAGTTAGACACCATATACTTCACCGTATAATGGCCGCAGCATACTGCACGCACCACTCCTCCTCTCGGATCAGCGTATTCACGACCATCGACGAGGCCGTCCACTCGGCGGCGACTGACTCGGTGCCGACCGTAAACGGAGGCTCAAACAGCACGAGCCCGGCAAACGTGCCCGGGTGCGTGACTTCCACCTTGAGCAGCGTAGCCGCGCCCATCGAGTGGCCGACACCGACGATGCGCGTCACTCTTCCATTGGCCGCGTCTTCGTTGCGCAGCAGCTTGGTCATGCGCAGCAGATCCTGCGGCGCCCACTCGGGCCAGTGCTTGCCCGGGTGCTCGACGCGCGGCGAACTCTTGTCGCCGTCCTCGTAGTAGAGCGTCGCGGCGTCGGCGTCGCTGCGCTTGGCGCCGTGGTACCGCCAGTCGATCGCGACAAACTCGCACGCGACGCGCTGCAGCAAGGCCGAGGCCCTGAGGCGACGCAAGATCGGGTCCCACGACTGCTTGTGGAAGCTGCCGCCGTGGCAGAAGAGCAGCACGATGCGTTCCTGGACCATGGCGTGGCGAAGGCTTTTAGACGCACAACTCCGATAGTCGCCGCGGCGTGCAGGACCGGAACTTTGGCCCAGAGAGGAAGGCCTCTTCTCTCGCATGCGTGTCAACATGGAACGGGAGATGATCTCCTCGCAAGTTCGAGTTCAGAAAGAATCTGATGGCGTCAACAGTTCTCTGTGGGCGGAGATGTTGCACGAAGGTAGCGTACTGTACGATTCGTCCTAAGTACGCACACGAATGCACTGAGATGAGATCTCAGACTCTCTTCCAACAAGCGGAACGGCCCGACGAGAACGCCTCCTGTTGTTGTACAGTAGAAAGCATCGAACGCTGCTATTGTCATGTGCATTACACTCAATTAAACCAGCTGAAGCGACTCAGAGCCTGCTGGTCTTCGTCAGCACAACGCGCTGCACGGCGGGGACCTGCAGGAGATTCTGGAGGATGTGGGCCGCGCACACGTCCGGGTCCTCCATAATGGACAGATGCGAGAGCCCGCGCATGGGCTCCGGCACTGGACGCCGTCAAAAACCCTCTTATTTCGTTGCATATCGAGATTTATGACGACTTGTACGATTTTCTGCGAGCAGGGGTAGGGGTTAAGGTCGCGATTTGGTCTCAATAAGTTCCCGGTCGATAAACACGGTGAATACCCCTTTGTGCAACTGAGATATGTTTAAACTTGAATTGGTATTACGTTGCATTTTGAGAGTATTTCTGCATATGCATAGCTACCTGTGATACATGATACTGGTGCCAAAGGTGGTAACTTGCCCATCCCTTTAATTCGACATATTGTTTTGGGATAAGAGGGTTTTCGAAGGCGTCCACTGAGAACTTGTGCGGCAGCGCCCGTGCAGTTTCGTGCGAGCCAAACACATTGAACAGCGTGAGGTCGCCGAACTCGAACACGACCGGACAGCCACCTTCATACACGCCGAGATCTCATGGCAGTACACGGCCGCCTCCTGCAGCAGTGGCAGCGCGAGGCGGAATCCTGCGTCGTCGCTGGTCCGTTTGACGCCGCCCCCGAGAAAGGCCGCGAGACACTCGGGATGCCAGCGACAAAAGCCCTTGTCTGCCTTGAAGTGGGCCTCCACGTCTTCCCACGTCTCCCTACAAATCGCCATTTCCTGTCAGTCACTCGAGTCGAGTTCATTGCTGCTGCGGGTAGCACGTACCATGTCTCCGGCCGCGCGGTCGTGACGGTCACGAGCACGGGCGCGGCCCACTCGAGGGGTTGGAATTTTTCGTCAAACGTAAAGCTCGGCTCGAACAGCACGAGCTCAGCGAACGTACCAGGCTGCAACACCTCAACGTCCAGCAGTGCGGTCGCCCCCATCGAGTGGCCCACGCCCACGACGCGAGTCTTCCGCTCGAGGGCCGCATCCTGGCTCTTGAGGTCTTTCACGATACGCTTCAGATCGCGCGGCGCCCAGGCGGGCCAGCGCAAGGCCGGGTGGCCCACACGCGGCATGCGCTTGTCGCCATTCTTGTAGAAAATCGTCGCGGGCTCGTCGTCGCTGCTCTTGGCGCCGTGGTACCGCCAGTCGATCGCGGCAAACTCGCAGGCCGCGTGCTACAGCGCCGCGGCGGCCCGCAGGCGGCGCACGATCGGGTCCCAGCACCGTGCGTGGAGGCCACCACGTGGCAGAACAGCACGACAATACGGTCGCCACTAGCCATCATGGTTGGGAGACGAAGTACCGCTATCGACTGAAGCGGCGATGGGGGCTGAAAGCTTCACTGGCAGGAGGAGGTATGAGCAGGATTGCAGAATGACCTAAGAAGGATGCCACTCGTGCATCCGGCTCCGCTTCGTGCTCATGCATGTAGAATCGACTCGTTGGGGATCAAACCCGGCCGCAAGGGTTGAAAGATTCTCGACTCTCAACTCTCACCTCGAGAGAGAGAGTCTCAGTTCGCTTCTGCGGAATCTAAAAACCCTATACATTGTGTTTTTGAATGGTATTTTGGTCAGTAGCACGTGAAGAAGCACCGCTCGTAGTGCATTCCCTAACATATCGTATATTTTTGGCGAAGGCCAGGGGAGATGGAGACTCCACCCAACGCGAAGAGTGGGGATGAGATGCGGAGCAGTGATCGGAAAAAAAATAATATCAATACAAATCTTACCGTATTATACGGATTATTTATGGATTATTCTTCGTTCCAAACACTCAATAAAATATCGTATTGACCCCGTAATAATTGTATTTGGTTTTTTACCCCAATCCTTATCAAAGTGTGATATTCGGGGCTCTATCGACCTAAAACCACACGAGTACCCATTTTATATCCGTAATTTTGGACTCCGAAGTCGTGTTTAGATCGGTTTATGTACGACAGTATTATTAGTATTACGACTTCATTTATTATTTTCACCCAGCATATTATAACTATGATTACTGAAATCTGCCAAGTTCCGTAAATATATATACGCAATATTCCGATCACTGATGCGGACGCAGCCATTCCGCGAAGGTTCACACTGCAGGTACAGTACGCCACGCCCTTCCCTGGGGCGAAAGCACTGGAGGTCAGGACAGCCGGATCGCCTCCTACGCTGCCGCTGTCGCGTACATGGCCACAATCTGGGCATCGTACTGCTTGACGAGCTGCTGGCGGCGCAGCTTGAACGTCGGTGTCAGCAACTGATTCTCCACGGACCACGGCTCGCTCTCCACGTGGATCTTCTGCACACGCTCGAACACGGAAGAGGCCGTGCTTGATCGCCATCGCCTCCAGATCCGCCAGGATCGCCGCCTTCAAGGCCTGCGACACCATGGGATCGTCCATATCCGCGTCAGTATCGGCGGCTGAGCCGTTGGCACGCGCCAATTCTGTGACGGCCTCACGATCCGGAACGACCACACCGACCAGGTAGTTCTCCGTGGAAAAGCCATGGACCAAGATCTGCGCGACTAGAGAGCTCTTGGCGTACACGTTTTCAATCTTCTCGGGCGCGACATACTCGCCCTGCGACAGCTTGAAGATGTTCTTCTTGCGGTCGATGATGCTGAGCGTGCCGTCGGCGTTCCACTGGCCGATGTCGCCCGAGCGGAGCCAGCCGTCGGCGTCGAGCACCTCGGCGGTCTTGGTCGCGTCCTTGTAGTACCCTTTTAACACGGTGGGCCCGCGGATGCAGATCTCGCCGCGTGGGTGCGGCTGGTCGTTGCTGGTGTAGTCCATGTCCGGCACGTTTTCCAAGCAGATCTGTACACCAGCGGATGGCCCGCCGACGTTGGCGATGCGGCTGTACATTTTAGTGCTTGAGATGCTTGTGACACAGCTCTCCGTGAGACCGTAACCTTCAATCACCGGACAGCCGAACACGATCTGCAGGAACTCGCGACAGTCCGTCGTGGTCGGTGCGAAGCCCGTGACGAGAAACCGCACACGGCCGCCCATGAGTTTCTGGACCTTGCGGAACACGAGCCAGTCCCAGAACGCGTGCGTGACGTATCCTTCCGCGAGGCGGGCGCGCTTCGCCTCGTAGGCCGCGTCAAAGAGCCACTTCTTGATGCCACCGGCCTTGGCCACACCCTGCAATACGCGCTCGTGGATACGGTTGTACACGCGCGGCACGGCCGTCACGTTGGTCGGTCGTAGCGCGGCCATATCGTCGAGCAGCTTGGCGACGTCGCCCTGGTAGAAGCCGATCGAGCCCCCCGCGGCGATGAGAGATGTCTGCACAAAGCGCTCAAGCACGTGTGCGAGCGGGAGGAACGAGAGGTGGACGTCGCTGGTCATGAGCCCAGTTGCGTGGACGCTCTCGACGCCGCCAGAAACAAGGTTGGCGTGCGTGACCGCGGCGCCCTTCGGGTCGCCGGTCGTGCCGGACGTGTAACAGATCGTCGCGATGTCGTCTGGAAGCGGCGGTTCTGCGTCCACGGGCTTGCTGTCCCCACCGCTAAGATATCCTTCAGGCTCATCAGCTGAACGCCATGTACCGCTGTCTCGTTGGTCTGTTGGTCATCCACATTCTCGAATTGCACGACGATCTTGACGCTCGGACACTTGGCCAGGCACTTCATCAACGTCGGGAACTGCTGCTTGCCGCAGAACACCACCCGCATCTCCGTGTGATTCACGATGAACGGCACGGCGTCCGGGCCAAGTGTGTCGTACAGCGGCACGAGCTGGTACGCCATGCGGTTCGCACCGTGCTCGGTGAGCACCCACTCGTACCGGTTCGTGGCGAAGATGCCGACGGGCTCCTGGCGCTGGAGGCCGAGCGCGTGGACCATCGCGGCCGACATGGCGGCGACCTGGTCGAGGAACTCCGAGTACGTGACCCACTCGTAGGCGCCGGGTTGTCTGGTGACTGGATCGACCGGCCGCCACCCAAAGATGCGGCGCGAGCCGTCGTCGACGCGGCGCCGCTCCATGAGGTTGGTGTAGAGCGTCATGTGAGGCTTGTAGTGCGGCTTCTGGTCGCTCATGCGGGCGGCACCTCGCGTGGCCGTGCCGGTGCCGGGCACTTCGTGCCAGGAAGGTCCGGGCTTGGCGAAGAGCGAGTGGTCTTGGCCCATCGTGACTCTGCCGGGGAGAAGCTCGAGGGGTCCAAGTTGGAACGGCGAATGGCGCTTTGGCCGCAATGGATCGCACTCTGTCCTGCTGCTCGCTGCCACGGATGACGCGGTACGCGTGGTCCTGCGTCATACATGACCTTTGATCGGTGGCCGTGGATGAGCTGGGTGTTGGCTGGTGCATGGGGAGCGAGGAACAGCATCGAATGGCCAACGTCAGCAGCGGCGCACTCGTCACGCTGAACCAACATGGCTACACTGCTTGCGTGGTCGTATGAATGTCGTCTGAATTGCATCCCGAACGTAATTGTCGACGTTTCACACGCTACATTCGAACGACATTCACGATGACGTCAACTTGAACTTGGTGAGCAGCTCACTTCCCACCCCCGTCGAAAGTCTCAGTTCGATATTTTCGTTTCGCGCGCACGCTGCTGTATCGTACTGACAATGGCGCCGCGGAAGCAGCGCGTCGTGCTACTCTTCTGCCACGGCGGCAGCTTCAACCGACAGAGCTGGGAGCCAATCGTGCGCCGCGTCAAGGCGTCGCCGCTGCTGCAGCGCAGCCCGTGCGAAGTCTTTACGTTCGACTGGCGATACCACGGCGCCAAGAGCTCGGACGCGGACGCGGCGACCGTCACGTACATTGACGGCGACCAGGCCCACCCGCGCGTGGACCACCCGGGCTGCCGGTGGCCCGAGTGGGCGCCCCAGAGTCTCTATGAGATTACGCGCATGCTGCGCAACGAGGACGCGGCCAACGACCGCGTGACGCGCATCGTCGGCATCGGCCACTCGATGGGGGCCACGTCACTGCTCAAGACGGAGATGGCCCACCCGGGCACGTTCAGCGGGCTCGTTCTCTTCGAGCCGACGGTCCTCGTCGACAAGATCCCCGATGGCTCCAAGGACGTGACGTCCCTGACCATCGCGAGGACGCTGACGCGCCAGGAGGAATGGTGAGACGTGGATGGAGGCGTATGACCAACCCGCGTGGTAACAGGACTAACCGTTTCTACCGCGTAGGAATTCGTGGGTAGAACTTGTGGACCACTTCAAGACGAACAAGGCGTACCGCCGCTGGCATCCGGAGAGCCTCGCGGCGTTCCTGGAAGGCGGCATCAAGCAGACCGGTGACGGCAAGTTCCGCCTCGCGATGCCGCTCGTCCAGGAGTCGGCGCTATACAGCTTCAAGCTCGTGCCCAACGCCATCGAGGACTTTGCGCGCGTGCGGTGCCGCGTCGTGTTCGCGTTTGGCGATGAGACGTTGCTGTTCAACCTGCCGGACACAATGGCCGTGGTCGAGGCCGTGCCCGACCGCTTTGCCTTCGCCGAGCCGCTCGTCGGCAAGTCCCACCTGACGGTCGTCGAGGACCCGGAGACCTGCGCGGCCCACGTCATCGCGTTCCTGCAGACGCTGCCCGAGTTCCATGCCGCTGACCCACCGAGCAAACTGTAGAGAAAGTGAGAGAGAGAATGAGTACAGTAGCGTTGTCCCTTCATGCCCATTTCACGGGCTTACGTAATGCAAATCTCTGCGGCCCTTTCGGGGTGAGGGGAGAGGAGTTTCCATCACCAGAGACCCCACCTTCCTGCTCCTGCTTCGTCTCTTTCCATAACTCAACCACCTCATCAACGCCGACAGCAAACGTGGAGGCGCCGTTCTCGCTGGAGCACTCGAGAACGCGTCGCACATGTCGATCATGGAGAACTAGGACGTGTACGCGCGGCACATCGCGATGGCATCCGCGAAGCTGCCCGTGTTCCAGCACGATGAGGCCGCGGTGAGAACGCTGAGCATGCTATGAATGGCCAAGAGGATGAGGAGAGTGGGTGATGGAGACGATCCCAAGGTCCATTGTCCACGCATCACGACCATAATGCGTCATTCAACAAAGAGACCATAGCGAACTTCGCTCGTCACCACTTCTGTCCCGTCTCACCACTGAGACTGCCTCAGTACTGCTCACTGAGAACGGCCGAGGCAGCGCATCCTGCAGTGCAATACTGGATACCCACGAGTGGGACGAGTCACGTTGCACCGCTAGCTCATACTTCAGTACACAGGAAGACGACCCGTTCGCGTCCAGCAATGCTCTCGGAAGGCAAGTTGACAAGCTGGACCAGCATGTCAACTTGCCTTCCGAGAGCATTGCTGTTTGGTACATTGTACCAAACGATCTCTCCAGACTTTGGTTTTAGCCCTAATACTAGCCTCCGCCTGCCCCGTCTCGTCTGCACGGACTGGCAATGTTCCCCAACGACTTGTTTTGAGTATGGGTGGGGGAGTGATGTGTGTTAAAATGGGCTCCCTCTCTCCCCCGGGGGTGAGATATATACAGTATCACGGG
>JAADVV010000729.1:0-12714 GCA_023335905.1 Pythium pyrilobum
CTTGCTCGACGGGCGTGACTGATTTATTTTTTCCGCTTTCGCCCACACACACGGCACACACGGCGTCCACAAGCAGGAGTTCAGCATTAACGGAGATGGGGACCGCCGCTCCAGCCCTGATTTGGTAATTCTTCAACCCATGATTAACGTTGTGGTGAAGTCCGCAAAATAGGGTAGGCACCCAGCGTGGGCAGTTCTGTAGCCATCTATTATAATGTACCACAAAGATCGCGCCGGGAGACGAGGCCGCGCAAAGCTCGGCGCGGCGCCCAATTTTGAATTTTTCACGCCCCTTGCCGACCGCACAGAACGCCAATGGACTAATGGAGTCATGGACCACGATTGTTAACTGCCTGGCGGCGCCTGCGAGTCAGAACATGGCGAAGACAAAGTCCGACTCCTTGGAGCCAAATTTCGGGATGGGAAGGGCGCCGGGGCCACCTTCAACGGCGCTCTCAGTTTGGGAAGACGGCGCGATGCATTTTACATACACACGCCCGTTCACCGTCGGACGATGCGCCAGGAGGCGCGAGGAGATGCGTCGCGAGGATAGAAGTTGCGACGAGGCTGCGCTTGCGAGCTGCATCTCCTTCGTTGGTGGCAGTGCGTGGCATCGGCGCAGCCATCGGAAATCCAGTAGCGCGACTGTGTGCGAATGAGAGATCAGCGGATCCGTGCCTCCGCCTCCTCTTTATTATGTGCAGGAGGAAGAGGTGGAGGCGTCGTCGCCCGAGGTCTGCAGCTCGCGGAGAAGCTGGCGTAGCCGCGCCTCGCGGTCGCGGCGATGGGACTGCGTTTCTGCGCGGTGATACGGCGGGCAGTTACCCACGCGGGCGTCGTTCTCGCGGGGCTCGTCGTCGTCGTCATCGTCTGAGCTGGGCGGTGACCGGGCTTTGGTGGACGCAGATATCCACGGTGCGAGAGGCGAAGCAGAGGAAGATGACGCAGCCGACGGTGGCGCGGCGCGCGGCTTCTCGCGCGCGATGGCGTTCAGCGAGGCGCGGATTTCCTCCATGCGTTTGTCGAAGTCTATTAAACGTTGAACGGTCAGCCGTCGGAGAGTTCCCCCAGGCCAGTGCGCAGGGCGTACCTTCAAATGCGTTTTCTTTCGGTGCGACGCCCACACTGCTTGCCGTGCTGGGCCGCGAGAGCGTCGGCGTGTCGGACGCCAGCGACGTCGACTGCTCCGATGCCGAACTGGCCGACGAGGAATCGTCCGAGAGATTCGAAAGTGTCGGTTCCCATCGCGGTCTGCGGTCTTCATGGTCGGAGACCGAGTGGTCAGGGGAGGATCGTGTCGATACGGACGACGGTGACGACGAGTCTCCACTGGTAGGAACCGATGACCTGTGCTGGTTCCGAGCATAGTCGCGGTGGCCGAGCGTGGACGGAGCCTGAAGCGACTCGCTCGACTCAGATGTGTCGTCTTGCACCCTCGCAGTCTGACGTGGGGCGTGGTGAGCGTGACTCTCGCCCTGGGTCCACGCTTTGGTCATGGTTTCGAAACGCTGGCGAAGCGCCGTGAGCTGACTGAATGTGTCGTTCGCAAAGGACGCTGTCTCGTGAGCCGTCGACTCGTTGAACTCGGGGATCCCAGAGAGCGCATCGGACTTGAACATATCGCGATGCAGATCCACCATTTCGTCCACTCTTGAGAACACTTGGCGCATCTCGCGACGGAAGTCGTACAGTTGCTCGCGTTGCTGCTGCGGTGACAGCTCAGCCGTGGTCCTCGATCGAGTTGCTGCTGGGGGCTGAGATTCAGGTGGGAACGAGGGTGAGCTGTCAGCAGGGACTTGCGACGGCCGCAGTGGTCCGCGGTCGTGCTCGATTCTCGCGGATGAGCTTGGCTCACTCTCGGGGTAGGAATCGAGCGAGCTCCCAGTTGTGGTAGTCGACTGAGGTGTCGATGAGACGGACGCTGGCCGTCGGCTCGATGTGTAGTCGCTTAGCGGAGTGAATGGTGGCGTTCGTACAGATGACGAGGCTGTCGCCGGCGAGTCAGTGGTGGATGACGTGAACGGAGACGATGTGGCAGCGGTGGTAGCGTCACTGCGTACCGTACCAGGTGTGCTGGCTCGGCGTAGTTGCTCGCGTTCGGGCGAGAGAAAGCTCGGCGTCGAGCTGAGTCCTCTGGAGTCAGGCCTGCCTTCACACGGATGCGAACGTCCGTGTCCGCCGGAAGCACGAGGTGGGGTGCTGTCGTTTGCTGCTGTCGAGTTGGGCCAACTCTCTTGCGTCGGCATACGACCAGTTGTCCCTAGGTACGAATTCCAACGCGCTTGGACTTCCTCAACGTTGCGAATGTCCGGGATGGCTCTCGGCTGCGGCCGATGCGACTCGGACGTTCGCTCTTCGCGCCGTATATATGCCCTTGTAGAACTAATCTCCACCGACCTATACGGAGGAACGGCAGCGAGAGCACGCGGCGGTGATGTGCTGGAGTCATACCGATTTACTGGCCGCAGCATACTGGTCGCCATGCTGCGTAGCTCCTCGCCCGTCGACAGCCGACTGCTCGGATCCGCTCGCGCGTCAAACGCCGAGCGGTCTCGCTGGTACGTTGGCAGGGCGCTCGATACGCCGCTTCTCACGTCCGCATCGATGTTCCAGTCGGTGACGTCCATCTGCCGTGGCATCGGCCGCCGCGACGCGCGCGCCTCCGTGTCCATGATGGCTGCGCCTTCCTCCAATTGCTGGACCGCGAAACGTCGCGCGAGTTTTCGCGCCGAGGTTACCGTTGGTACCACAATACGGGTACATTTGATTTACATACATTGGCTGAAAACGAGGACGTAATCATCTATTTCGACCAATAATGTAGCTATCCCAGCCCCACCCCTAGGTTTTTTTTGGGGCCGACCTTGGAGATGGTTGAAGACGGTCACTTCTTGCCGAGGCCGCGAATCGCGCGACGCGAGAATGCCCCAACATCTGCCGAATGCGGCGCCGTCGCCCGAGATTTGCGAGCGCCCAGCGCCGCCGCTGGACCTGTCGATGATCCGAAATGGTAAAGAAGGGCCTGTCCCATCCGCCCCGTTTGCGCTGATGCGAACGGGCACGCCGGCGCTGCGCAAGGTCATCCAGAAGCCGCTCTTCGAGGTGCGCACGGGCTCCCCCCACGTGTCTTAGTCGCGGGTGGATCCGTTAGTCGGTATTGATGGGAGCATGTACACTGCAGGCACTCGATGACAAGGCGTATTTGATCCGTCCGCCGACCCAGCTGATGCGGTTGATCGATTCGCTGCGGTTCCATAAGCCAACGCCGGAGGAACGCGCGGAGCTGAATTTGTGCAGCTCCACGGAGCGGCTGTACCTCCACACTCTGAGCGATGTAGGCACCACCAAGATCATCTGCACCTCTCTGACGAAGCGACTGACATATGCGCACGTGCTGTGGTTAGCTGCTACTCGCATGCGGCGGTCGGAAAGGGTTCCGCTTCCGGTCCTGCGACATCAACCGACTGCGACAAAACTGTGACGATGTGTCAAAGAAGTTCGAGGCACTCGACGACGCATTCAAGTCGTTGCCTCTGGATGTCACTCAGTACAAGTTCCCTGCCCACACCCAGCGCATTGAGGATGAGCCGGTGCTGTATGTGGAGCTTGCGAATCCTGCAAACTACACGAAAGCGCGGTCACGCGACGACGCGATTCGGTGGCGAGCCTTCCATTTCCAGAAACTTGCCAGGGACTACGTGAACAGCTATGCCCGCCTGAGAGAGACAGCTAGGGATGTCCGTGCGCGTTTCCGCCAGTATGTGGAGGGTCGAACTGTTCACGACAAGGTTGAAAGCCTTCAAGATGCAGGTGGGTACCCATGCTAAGCCGCAGTCTAATTCCTGTGGCTAAGTCGTCTCATGTCTATGAGCAGTAGAAGCTGAATTTGAAGCCAAAGCCCACCGTCCCTTCCCCGTGTTCTTGCACCACTTGATCCAGAAGTACCACCGCGAGCAGCGCAAGCAGTCAACCGAGTGGACGTCGTCGTCACCCGAGCCACCGGTCGATTCCATTGGTGTCTTCTGTGTGTACCTGTCGTACGTGCTGCTCGACGACGTGTCGCTCTCCCACGACGAAGTCCACAGCTTTGAAGTGCTGCTGCAAGTGCTGTACGTTCCCTCGGCTCGCCGCGGTGGCCACTAACTTCTCTTCCACTAACATCGCCGACTTGCTTCTTCCTCGTGCACAGAAAGCTCTCGTATCGAGTGGACGCAAAGCTAATGCGGATCGTCGACATCTCCCACCCGGACCGTCCGACCCACGCCCACCGGGCGAACGCGCTCGTGACCAACGTGACGCTCTGCATGATGATGTACGAGTTCCTCTCCACAGTCCGCGAACTGCGGCTCGTGTCCAAGCAGAAGAACTTGCTTCCCGAGCGAAGACAGCGGCGCGCGTCGTCGGCGTCTTCGTGTTCGTAGAATCAATCTGCGTTTGATTGATTGGTGCAAAACATGTCGAAATGACCAATCATTGGACGAATTAGAGTATCGTAAATAGGCGAAGCACATCGGTACTACCGATTTTGGAATGTTTTCCCTTCGTGTGGGTCAGTATCCTCGATCCTCTCTTCAACACCAGCGACAAGCTAGGGAAGCGAGGGAAACCATGGACGACGGACTCGATGGGCGCGACGCCGTGGAGGACTCTGCAGTCACGTACGCAGACCACCTCAGCGGTGAAGCGGACGGGCCGATGATGTCCGTGGACGAGTTGAAGCAGGAGATGTTCAAGTCGCTTCGGGACACCGGGACGATCGAGGCAATCCGGGTGCGTCCTGAAGCGAACTGTAGAAGGAACGGCAAGGCGCTGACATTGGTGATGCCCACGGGGTTGTAGGCGCAGCTGCGGCGCCGTTTCATCGAGAAGCTCAAGCAGCACGGGCGGCGCGTGGCGCGCGAGGCCGACAACAACGCCGACTCGCCGACGGCTTGCGACGAGCGAGAGAAGTGGAGCGTGGACGAGCAGCTCGTCCACGGACTGATCCACGAGTACTTGCAGCGCCAGTCCATGGAGCACACACTCGCGGTGTTTGTGCCGGAGATCGGCGGCGCACAGCAGCTGCTCTCGCGTGACACCGCTGTGCAAATGCTGCGCCTGCCTGAGACTCTGCTCGCCAACAGCAACAACGACAGCAACAGCAACAACACAGAGAAACCGCTGCTGACTGTGCTTCTCCACGAACTCGTGCGTCGACTGGCGGTCGTGACAATGGTGAGTGCGACCCAAACTGTGATGGACTGCCAGGACCACCGACTCGCGCTCGAGAACCAGCTCCGGCGCGTCGAGACGACGTACTTGGCCGAATGTGCCAGCCAGAAGACGGACAACTCGGTGAGGTCGTTCGACGAGCGCGTGCTGCGATACCAGCGCGAGTACGACGAGCTGTGCGAAAAGCGGCTCCACGAGGATCTGGAACGGTTCAAGGCAACGGAGTTGGGACTGATGCGCGTGGAGGAGAGGAAGCGGTACGACCGAGAGTTGGACTCGGTCAAGACGACGCTGTTCCAGGAACACCGCGAGCGGCTCCAGCGACTGCAAGACCGAGAGCGCGAACTGGAGATGGCATTTGCCGCAAACAAGGCTGAGCTGGAGACGTCGTTGTTTGAAGCGAGGCAGAGAGTGTTCCAGGACATTGAAAAGCTTCGCGTGAAGCAGCAAGACGTCGAGGCGAAGGTCAATGCCGAGACACGCCAGTTCGCGTCGGAAGCCAAGCGGCTCCAGCTGCTGGAGGAGATGGTCAAAGCTCGAGAGGAGAATTTGCAATCAGCCGTGGACGGTATGCTGCGAGAGAAGGAGAGAACCTGGCAGTTGGAGAAGCTGCAGTGGCAAAGCGATGCGAAGGCGAGGGAACAGCAACTGCTCGTTCGAGAACACGACGTGGAGGAAAGCCTAAAGATCGTCAAACAAGAAAAGGATACGCTGAAAGCTTTGCGGAACGCGATGAAGACGCTGGAAGATGAATCGGTGACAACGCAGAGTGCACTCGCAGCAGCTCAGACGAGACTTGCCAAGGTGGAGGCTGAGAAGAAGCTTCTGAGTGACGACTTACTCGCGCGGGAGGAGATGCTATCCGAGGATAAACACAGCATGAAGAGTCTATCGTATGAGAACGCGCGCCTCTCTGCCGAGCTCAAGGCAATTCAGTCGGAACGGTCCAAACTGGAGGATATCGTTGTTGAGAGGACATCCGAAGCCAAGCAGCTTGAAGCGGAGGTCAAGGATCTTCAGCACCAGCTCATCAATCTCAAGCTGAACGAAGCAAATGCCGTTGTCGATGAGCGCAAGAAACTGATGACGATACTGGAAGAGGAACGCGCTGACGCACGATGGAAAGAAAACGAGCTGGTCGGACGCTTGCGCGAGCTACAAACTCGCCTCGCCGAAAGTGAGGCGTCAGCGGAGAAGTTTCAAACTCAGTACGACGACGAGAAGGTGCACGTTGAGACTCTACGCCATGAAGTAAGCAGCTTGCATACTTTGCTTGCCCAGACTCAATCTGCTGCGAGTACGAGGCATCCGTCTGGTGGGCGTTCAAGCAGCGCAGCAAGAAACCAAGTCTCTATGGACCCGTCCAGCGACTCAAATGAGCGGATGCTCATGAAAATGATGGAGATGATGAGTCAGATGGCAAGCATGCAGGGCTTCCGACCACTGGATACCCAGCAGATCCAGCAGACTCCATTTCAGCGTCCTTCAATGACTGAACTATCTCCAGCCCAGAACGAAGCCGGCGTAAGAGCTGACGCGCCACCAAAATTGCAGGAGGCCACAGAAATGCTTCGACTGAAAGAACAGCAAGATCGACGGGAACGCGAACTACTGGAGCAACGCGAGTTTGACCGCAAAAAGAAAGAGCGAGAAGAGACAGAGGAACGAGAACTGGAGCAAAAGCGGAAGAAATTTCAAGACGAGATGGAGCAAGAACGATTGGATCGCATCAAACAGGAGACAGCACTTGGGGAAGAGCGCCAACGTCGTTTCGCTGAGCAAGATGCACTACTGCAAGAAGAGCTGGAGAAGCAGAAGCGGGCGATTGATGAAGCCAGAGAAATACAGAGAAAGCTGTTGGATGACCAAATCGCAGAGGAGCAAAGACGATTGCACCGAGAGAGGATTCAAGATGAGGAGCGCGCTCGCATAGCTAAAGAGGAAGCCGACGTTGCGGTAATACGCGTGCAACGCTTACAAGAAGAACGAGAAGAGGAAGAGCGTAGGAGACGGACGCATGAAGAGGAAGCTGAAGCGCAACTGCGACGGGAACGAGAGAAGAAGGAGGCAGTTGGTGAACGCGAAGTGGCTGCAAAGCGTGCTCAAGAGATTACACTCCAGCAACAACTTGAAGATCAAAGGAACGTGGTTGCACACCCTACGGCTGGCTCTTGTGACATTCAGAGTGGACATGGAAGCACTCGGACAGTGGATACTCGTGAACTGGCCGACGAAGATCACGACAATAGTCGTCGGGACCAGCAAGAGCATGACAGCAATCTGATCGGCGACGCTAGCAGTTCAAGCGACGAGAGTCGCAGTGGGGGTGCAACAACCCAGAAGACAGAACGCGAAATACAAGTTGAGTCCCCAGTTGAAGACACGACAGCAACTACAGTCGTTGCACAAGACGAGAGTCAATCCGAGCCTCACCCAGTGGTCCCCGGCAAAGGGCCGACTGCAACTGAGATTGTTGTCACTGAAAACGAGGAGTTACCAGAACAAATGACGACTCCAGCAGTCCAGGAGAAGTCCGAAGAAGAACTGGAAGAGGAACACCGAAAGGCCGCAGAAGAAGCGAAGAAGAAAGAGGACGAGGCCAGTTTGGACGTATATCGGCAACGAGTTCTAGCGCGTCGAGCGGCTGACAAGCAGCGGCAACAGGAGGAAGAGGAGCAAAAAAAGCGAGAGGAGGAGGAACGCGCGGCAGCAGAGCTGGCGAGGTTGCAAGCCGATGATTCGGAGAGCGAGCTGGAGAAGTCGGGCGGATCATTTGCGTCCAGGTAAGCGTGTGCTCGTGGTCGTGAAGTGTGCAGCATCGTACTAATTGCTGAATACGTCTGTGTTGCAGCGCGGCGAGCTCGAGCGGCTCATTCTGAATGTGCTTGACCGAACCCAGATATCGTATCCACCGACTGGCACAGATTCCGTTTTCGGTTGTCATGCCGCTTCATTTTGTTTATATTTTACATCATCCCCATGGTGAAAATCGTGGTCATCAGCTTCTCATCCATCATGGGCTGAGCGAGCGGCATCTTGTAGTGGCTATGGAGCGACTGAAACTTGGTTGCACTCACGCCTGTGCCCGCCACGTCCAAGTTCACCAACGCCGGCAGCTGCGCCAACAACTCCAAGTGGGCGCTCTTGAACTCGCGCCGTCCATTCAAGTCAAGCGTCTTCAGCTTCACTAGCGCTGCGAGCGGCTTGAAGTCGACGATTCCAGCCGCCGCGCCGAACGGGCTTGACATCTTCAGCTCCTCGAGGTTCTTCATCTCCCTCAAGAATCCGATCGACACCACCGACGCACACCACAGATCCAGGGCTTTGAGCTGACGTAGCTCACTCAGCGACGACAGATCAATCGCGCCTGGCACGAACGCGATACGAAGCATCTCGAGACGTCTCGCGTCCTTGAGGGCCTCCAATGCACTGCTGTCTCGGGATCGCCACCCAAGCACATGCAAGCTTTTCAAGTTCGTCGCGTTGGCAGCAAGCGAAGAGTAGTCATCCCATGGCGGCGAGATGAGGTCCTCCAGCGCCTTCCAGCCCGCACCAAAGCTCTTGCCCGAGATGTTGCCGCGTCGGCTCTCGAAGGAGACATGCTTGAGTTTCGGCAGCTCCGCCAGCGGAGACCAGTCCTGGATCTCATCCACGTTGACGGCGATCTGTTCTAGGCGACGCAGCTTCCTCAACGGGGCCCAGTCGGCCAGCTTCGCTTCACACAGGTGCAGCTGCACGAGGTTCGGGCACTGGTGGAGCAGCTTCCTCATCGGTGGCGCCGTGAACATGATCTGAAGCGTCTCAAGCTGCGGAAACGCCGGCGTCGACTTTTCGTTGTGGCTCTTGAGACGCAGAGGCCCCGCCGAGTCCAGAGTCAACTCCTTCAGCTTGTGGAGCCCCATGAGCGGTGACAGATCCGAGAATTCGACAGCGCCCAGCACGAGGTGCTCGAGGTTGACCAGTGTGTGCAAGAAGTCGACACTCCGCAGCTTGCTTGCTCCGCGCAGCTCCAGCTTGCGGAGCAGCGTGAGCGCCGCCAGTTCGGGCATCTCGGTCTCCTTCAGCCCCACAATGGACAGCTCTTCCAGCGTCGTGGCCTTCGCCAAAGGCTTGATCATATCCTCGAATGGGAGGTCGCACGACGCGTTGAACTGCAGCTTCTTGAGGACCGGGAACCGCTCGAGCCACAGCAGCTCCTCGATCCGCAGCGTGCCCCAGTCGATCTCCAGCAGCGTCGCAGGCAGAAGCTGGACCCACGGTGCGGCCTCGCTCGCGGGCCACGAGTCACACTCGTCACCAAAGCAGTAGCCGCCGCGGCCGGCGTCCATACGGCGCCGCACGTGGCGAGCAAAGCCCTCGTCGCCCATCATGCGCGCGTCCTGTGAGCCGTGGCCGCCCATGCGCTCGACTTCCTCGCGCACTTCCTGGTCCAGCGACTGCTCTCGTGAGAACTTGACGCACTTCACGTCGCGCAGCAGCTCCTTGAAGTCGTTGTCGTGGCGCGGCGCCGTCGTGAAGTCGCGGATCTCGACGCGGTGCACGCAGTGGCGCATGGCCATGCGGCGCAGCATCGCGTGGGCCGCGAACGACGACGCCGAGATCTGCACGACCGACCGCTGGAGCGCGAGCTCGCGCACGTGCGACCGCGCGGCGTCGCGCGAGACGCTCGAGAGGTTCATCGTGGACTTCCAGTCGAGACACGCCAGCACCGTTGGCACCACGTCGACCAGCGCGCTGCTCGCGTCTCCGTCGCTACTGCTCGCGGCCGCGTACATCCAGTGGATCGGCATCGTTGCTGCAGCGTCTATCTATCCGGCGGCGTCGCGGGGAATGGGGAGACCCAGCGGATGCGATGGAGAGAAGGATGAAGGCCGCTGCGGATCTCCACCAATGCTGGCAAGTTGCTCGCTCCGCTCGTAGAAAGGGTACACTTCTTTGTGGACCACATCAACGACCCTCGTTTGTTTTCCCGCCATTTTTGGGATTGGGGTACGGCACGCCGTAAGAAAAACTAAGGCAGTGTAACCGTATCCTTCGAAAAGTTACGATGTAAGTTACGACTGGTAACTTACCCCGTAACTTTCGCTGGCACTGAAGAATAAGATTTAGGAGGGGAAGGTGACTCAAATAGAATAGTTGCGCAAAAGGTGATACGACTTCCATAAAAGGTGCAAAATATGAGGGATTCAAGCAAAAAGCGAGGTTCTCGGCCACTTCGACGCAAGCAAAATCGCCCGTGAACGCTACTGATGTTTTGTCCGCCTTACCAATATTTTGCAGCTCGTGATGATGCCCTTCATGACAAATGTAGGCTTATGGGGGCCAATTCCTGGGGCCCCCCGATATGGCCCTTATTTGCAGAATTCTTGTAAAACCTTCTGCGCAAATTTGCTATTTGAGTCACCTGTTGCAATGTTTCCTTTTTTTGTGCGTGCGTGTTTTTTTGGTGGCTGCAACGGTATATTAGCCTGCTGCCTTAGCTTAGTATCGTCTGCCTCCTTTCAGTGGAGTGACTCCACTCGCGTCCACAATTTTCTGCGGCCCATCTCCTTGCGGTCACACTGGCCGGCGGCGCCAGCTGGTCGGGGACGGGAGCCCGTGATTCTGCGTCTGAGCGGAGCTGGACAACCCCCCCCGATGGACTGAGCGAGGCGTGCTGCTCTGCGTCTCTTGCTTGTGCCGCTGGCCTGACGCACCGCGGCGCCGCTCGAGGCATCATCATCAGCGTCGCGGAACGGACGGCGCGCGGCCCACTCTTCGCTCAGACCCGCGGGACACTGCCCCCACTGTCTCTCCCTGCCCGACCTAACGCCGAGAGCGGCGCCGTGTTCGAATAGTCTATAGTCACTCGTCGATCCTCGCCACCTCCCCCGCACACACACACACACACCCATCCGCAAAACGCACACGCGGAGCCTGCTCGTCGCTGTCGCTAACCGCTTCTTCCTCCCGTCGTCGCTTCATACAATCATGGCCGGCGTGGCGATGGACGCGGCCGCGCAGTCGCCCGTGTCGTCAGCGTCTACCTCGCCACCGCCGTCGGTGCAGCACTCTCCGCTGGGATCGGCGGGAGACGCAGGGGCCACTAAAGGAACGTCCTCCTTGGCACCGGCGCTGCCGGGCGACCCGCTCAAGCGCGCGCGCCGCACGGCCATCGAGCGGCGCTCGCGCCAGCAGCGCCAGGCGCGCGCCAAGTTGCTCCAGGACGAGGTTTCGACGCTCACCAACATCCTCGAGAACCTCGCGCTGCCCAAGAAGCTGCAGGACGATGCGCGCTCGCTGCTGGATCGTCTCGGGGCGGTGCCCGAGCACACGCCGCCACCCAAAGTTTTGGTGGCGAAAATGGACAGCCTCGCCAAGGAGATGCAAGCGCTCGAGCGAGAACACCGGCAACTGCAGCGCCGTCTGTACGACCACCAGAACGCCGCGGCCGTGATGCGCGACCTCGTCTCGCAGCCGGCGCCAGACGACTGGGGCATGAACATCAAGCGTTGGGACGCGATCTCGAAGCTCCACTTCACGCCGCTCACCGAGCAAGAGTGCCACGACATGATGGATGACTGCATGAAGACCATCACGCGGTTCTCGCTCAGTGACGACTTTGTCTCGTCGGGACTCTCGCTCAACGGGTGGGTGGACCGCACGCGCTTCGAGGCCTCAACCTCGACGCTCGAGTTCAGCTTCTGCAAGAGCCTGCCGAACGTGGACCCGGCCAAGCAGTTCCAAAAGTACTGGAACATCTTCTGGAACGAGAGCGAGTACCGCCGCGTGATGCTCGGGCTCCAGGCCAAGTACCACATGCACATTTTGCAGCGCGTGTCGGACGACATTGTCATTCTGCGGCAAGACATCAAGTACCCGCGGCTCGACCTCACGTGCCACCACATCTGTATTCAGTTCCGCAAGCGCACGCCCACGGGCTACGTGCTCTGCATGCGCACGATCCCAATGCCCAACATACAGCTCGCGATGCCCGACGTGATCTGGACCCAGAACTTTCATTGGTACGATTTATTGTTGGTGCTGCTGAGGTGGAGATCGAGGCACGGCGTTAGCGACTGACTCGCTTGTTGTGAATGGCAGGAACCACGCCGACGAGGTGCACGACCGGGAAGGCAACCTCATGGGGGCAATGTCCACCGTGTGTGGCGCGATCACGAGCGAAAACGCCGAGTACGCGACACTCTGGATCATGGAAGCGGCTGTCACCGTGCTGCGAGTGGAGAGCGCGCTCATCGCGCCGCTCATTCGGCCAGATTACGATGCCTGACTCGAGCCCCCCCAGTACCACTACAAAATGCTACGAGCTCGTCCTAAAAGAACAGTCTTGAAGTTGCATGTCGCTTGTCGAACGAAGGAAGACCATGTGTAGCAGCAGTGCAGTACCGCCGTCGATGGTAGTAAGTGCATGGTCCATCGTACAGACCGCGCAGTCATCACGCCGATGAGTCGGTCAGTTCGTCATCTGGAAGTCGTCGTGGTGTACACTGAGTGTCTCGTGGC